>WOVY01001637.1:0-240447 GCA_013436015.1 Rhipicephalus annulatus | reverse complement strand
CTCATGAAGGTCACGGTAGAGCTATGATGTCGTTCGGAGTGGCTTTCTCTATAACGCAATCATCTGCGAAAATGTGAACTGCTGAATAAATATTTAAGGGTGCGTCATGAATATACACTTAAAATCAAAGCAGGCCAATTGCTGGGCCTTGAGGGACACCAGAGTTGACAAATATTCGACTGAGCATATTATCATTTCATTTAAACGTTTGAGAACGATTTGATGGAAATTCTTCAAACCACCGCATTGTTTCCCTGAAGTTTGAGATTGCATGTTTATGCCACCACTCATTTGTGAGGTACGAGGTCAAAGGCCTGTGAAAAATCAATAAAAGTTCTATCAACATGCTTGGGGCAGGCGCAGTGAAGTGCAATTGTCTGCGTTATACCAGCAACATAAAGCTGCGTTTTACATGCGAGTTTCATACGGAAACCGTGCTGATATTTCAAAATCAAATGATTTTTATTGAGATGCGCCATAAAGTGTGTGTGTAGATTACGTGCTCAAGCAGCTTACAACTAATTGAGGCTAGTGCTATAGGGCGGTAGTTATCGAAGACCTAGCATCACTAATCTTACATTCCCAATGTCCCATTTGAATTTCTTGACAGTCAAGTATAGCAAGTAGGTTAAATTAAAGATAAAGTAACCTCCTTGAGTATAACACACTTTCCATAAAACCAACTCTGAATACAATAGAGGGAATACCTTTATACGTTTCCACAAATCTTGGTACCATTTTTTAGCATAACTTCTCCCGAATGATGCACCTGCGAAAATGCTATAGTGCCTGCCCATATGTTGCAAACGCGACCATGTGATGTGGCTTATTTATACTACTGCATGGATATAACGCTGATTCTACTGGCTAGACTAGTTTCTCGATGCTATAGTGTGTATGGATACTATGGAACATACTCACTCTGGGGTATTGGCCAAGATGATGATGATGATTATGACGGTGATGATGATGATGATGATGATGATGATGGCCTAAACGAATTGCTCCCACCCACTCTAGGGGATTGGCCAAGAAACGAGTATTTAGATAGTGGATCACATATTACTCTTAAATCGTATGAATTTAAAAAAAGGTTAGAAAAATCAACTTTTTACTAATTTAGACACTTGCAATCAAAATCGCCTTAATTGCAGAATGGTACCGATGCTCATGCTCACTTTCCTCCTCCTTCTCTCCTTTCTGTTTCTTCTTCTTCTCAATATTATTATTGAAATTATTATTATAATACTTTATGTGAATGCATACTTGTAATTTCATAAAATTAAATAAAAAGCTAAAAATGACTGCCATTGTAAGATGTGTGTTCCTTATTGTGGTTTTCTGTGGCGCTCTTTGGCCAAGCATGTCCCTTGTGTCATTAAAACCCATATATCATCATCATCATCCTCATTGTGGTCTCTGTGGATTCACAACACTGCTAATTCATATAGATTTTTTGCACACACAAGATACAGAAATAGAAAGAGACAAATGAGCACGAACGATCAACTAATTTATTTTTGAAAGGAACAAAACATAAGTATCTGGAAGCCAGCATAGCCCACGTGCAAGTCATGTGACAGGCAAGCATATAAATACATGGCTAAATATAATTTATAAACTTTACTCCCTGTCTGTTGGATCCACAGAAGGTTGACTAATGCATTTGTTCATACATGCGAAATGCTTCCGTATGTTCACGTGCCAGTTTATCTCTATGTGAGACCAAAATACCTGTATCTCGAAAGATGGGATAGCAATGGCAAGATTTACAACGATCTGACAAGTGTGAAAAAGTTTCTTTTCCTAGCGAGTTAGCATGCTTTTTTATTCGTGTATTGATGCAGTGGCCAGACTGTCTCATGTATACACATTTATACAGGTTAGTGGTATAAGGTACACGACCCCTACTCGGCATTTTGTGAACTTCAGTTCTTCTCTTGTGTTATAGCTATGTTTTCTTTCTCCTGTTTTAACTTTATGCCAACGGCCTCACACAAAGGTATAGCCTTAATTGGGGCGCTGAAAACATGAAGGCCATACCTCCCGGCAACTTTTTTTTTAGTCCGTGAGAAATCTTATGGGTGTATGTTGCGCCCCTATTAAGTCGCCACAATTGCGTCAGGGCGTTGGCAAAATAGTTAAAAACAAGGAAAATGAAATGTTGCTGTAGCCTTAAAGAAGAATCATAGCTCATAAAATGCCGAGAGGGGGTGGTATATCTTATACCACCAACCTGTCATAAAACAGACTGGCCGCTGCATCAATACCCGTGAGAACGCTAACTCACTAGGAAAAGAAACATTTTCACAGTAGTCAGATCATTGTAACTCATACCATTGTGATCCCGCGTTTGCCGATATATATATATGTGTGTACATATATATATATATATATATATATATATATATATATATATATATATATATATCGACCTTTTAGCTAGGCTGAAACGTCGAAATAAACCACGTTGTGGCTGCTCACAGAGGATCTACTTGACTATTTGCAACGCTACGGCCACAAACACTGCAGGCCCAAATATACCACAAGATGGTCAGAGAGAGAATTGTCTTTACCAGGATCTATGCGGTTAACAGCGAGCTCAAATGACACTTCATGGTTGCCCTTTAGCTGTCCTGTAGAGACCAAGTCTACGCGAGCAGCTAGTCAGGCGCTATAAGAAAGGCTCACACTAAGATCCAATAAAAACAACGCTAACATACCTGTACTGTTCCTTTTTCAGCGGACGCGTCGAGTTTTTACTCAAGTCTTGTTACGTCACAAACGCATCAAGAAGCAATCGCCTATATCAATCAGATTCACAAAGCAGGAAAGCGCGCATAGAAGCAGGATTGTGGAAATGCTGATTATGCTAAGAATGTCATATAATGCGACGTTCGTGCAAATACAATAGCCACTTTGCATGAGTACTGCATAGCGTTATTACGTTCATCATCACCTTGAACCTACAAATAAGTGACGCGAGAACGTCGTATTCAGGCAGGCGGGCAGGGCGATAGTCGCCCAAGATCGGTGAAATTTCGTTTGCCATTCTTCGTGACGTTGGCAAGGTGTCTCAGGCCGGCGAAGATGCCACCGCCCAAGCGGTGGCACGGCGTCTTGAAGTTGTCGGAATCCAAATCGTAGACGACCGCGCAACGTTTCCTAGTGAACCCAGCTTTGGACAGGAAGTTATCCACCGAGTCTCGACCTTGGAATATGTATACTGGAGCCGGCGAAGCAAGGCTGCCCGGAGAGAGGCGTCTGCGGAAAGCGAGGCACGCCCAATTCTGGAGCGCCTTGCAAGGCGGATCCGTCAGGTTGCCGCAAACGTTGCCCACGGTCGTCGTAGAAGCTCGTCCTGTAACGGTATCAGTGGCTCTGGAAAGCTTCCTGATGTGAAACGTATTTAGATTATCAGTCCATCCATCAGCTAGAAACGGAGCAATGCTGAAGCTCGCGCAGATCTTTTCGGCATAAGAGCCGTTGCCACGCAATGACTGTATCAAGGCAAGGTTCGCTCGCCCCCAAGTTTCGCAATAGTCGTTCATTTGTCCTAAACTAGGTACTATAAAGTGCGTCTGAACGAATAGCCAGTCTACACGATCGGCCACCACGTCTATCATTTCTTTCGCAACAGTTAGGTTTGCGGAGATCACAACGGCGATACCATCGGAGCCTGCGACAGCGCCGGAGACGCGATACGCGCGCCGAATGGTGTCGACCAAGAGAGACAGTGTGGTGCTGTCATCGCGTTGACCACAACCGGGCTCCGGCTCAGCCCAGTCGACCAGAATACCGTTCGCGGAGGTCTTCGAGACGATCGCCATGAGGGTGGTGACGAAGCGGGCCATGGCACTAGGGTCCCTACCGAGCCTAGAGAAAAACGCGCTTTCTTGAGAGTACCCGCCAACGGCCAACATGATCTTGGTGTCATGGAAGCCAAAAAGGTTCAGCATGTCCCGCCACTTGTATAGACCGACGTCAGTGTTGTCGAATTCTTCCACGCGGCTCTCGACGGTACCTGTGGCAACGACTCCGAGCGACCAGTACACAATCGAGGTGCAGTAGTCGAGTGGCATGTCTATGGGCGTCATGGCATTGGCCCGCCCCAGGCGAGAAACATTGAAGACGCAGAAAGTATGGTGCTCATTGCGCTGAAATCCCGTGGGCGTGTAGCTGGTGGAGGATGTCGAAACGTTGGGCTCGTGCAAGCGTACTGGTCTGATACAGCTTGCCGGGAGTCCCGAGAAAGGGTCCGGGGTAATTATAGAAGACGATGGAAATCCGGAAAACGATACTGTCACCTTAGCAGCTGTCGGCCTACTTGTCGTTCGAAGTGTTGAGGGTCTGCTGCCAGTTGAGAAGTAGGTGATGATGAACAGTCCAAGTGGAAGGCTCAGGGTTGAAAGGGCTACCACGCAGAGCGCCCATACTTGAAATAACGTCAGGCCTCCCCCTTGGTTGATCACAGTAGATTCATCGGCCCCTCTACCTTCAATCGGGCTCGACAACTCGGCCGGAGTGAGCTGATGAGCACTGTCAGTCACTACGTTCTGTCTAGGCGGTGTCGCGGCGGCCGAGGGCGACAATCTAGGTGTGAAGACGATAACTTCCGGGGCACCAATGTACATGGGCACACCCGGAAATCCATCGTATGGCTGCGCCTTCGGCGACCCGGCCGTCGAAGCAACCAGGACTTTAATTCTCGGAGGGCTTCCGGTTAGCTCCGGGCTCAGCGGCCTGCTCTCATATGGCGTGAACAACTGGGACGCCTGGCTTCCACCAGGTGTTCCTACGGTGGGAATCCTGCCGGAACCGACACGCAGGCTCTGCCACGGGCTTTGCACGCCACTGAATGGCGCACGGCGAATGGCTGCGGCTGGAGAGGTCGCGGCATATCTCGTCAAATGCCGGTTCTTGTGGGGTGACAAGGGCGTCGGAGTGTCACTTTCGTTGCCCGTTCTGACTTCTGCACGACCTCGCCAATCACGAGGTGCGAAGGCGGCGGCGTCCGTCAATGCTTCGGGACTTGACTTCGAGTGTTCGGCTTCTAGTAGTCCAAGCCACTTTTGCCGTCCACTGGCTTCTCCTTTCGTGGAAGCCACTAGGACGTTTGGTCGGCCTCCACGGTGGAGTCGGGTACTTGGAAGCGCGTCAGGCGTGTCTATTTGCAAGCTTTGTTCTCCGGGAGATTCTTCTTGTGTGTAATTGGGCCGTTTTGGTTTTGTAGTCACCGCCTTGTCCATTGGTGTCAAGCTTTGGTCAAAGGAATGGCCTTGCAGAAGATGAGACAAAATGAGAGCTTTGTGCGATGGCTGGTTGGTCAAGCGATTGATCCTTGTTAAACTGCCACAACCCACCGACGCTTGCTGGGTCACAACGTTCTTCTTCTTCTTCGTCCCTAGAGGCCATCCAACCGGTTCCCAAAACCGGAATCGAAACCACGACACCACACATGCAAAGATAGAACGACCATAGATATACGTAAAATATGAAGTGGGAAAGGAAGAATATCCCTTCGAAATCGTTCCGATAGGCAATTAGTTTGATGAATGGTGTCTTAGTAAGGTCGTCCGTAATGTCACCTCGCTGACGCCCTCGCTTTGAAGCCCCAGAAAACAGCCCTCGAGTACGATACATAAATTTGGGTTCGAAGAACGCATAGAAACAGCGGTGGTAAAATATTGATTGGTTATGCAATCAGATAGTACCACCAGAGTACTACCCATACTGCGAGAGTCACGAGGTCAGGTGATGGGAGAGTTCACAAGAAAAAAAAGTTTGCTACTCGAGTTAAGTGAAACGAAATGAAAAACTAAATATTTACAGGGTACGTATACTAAGAAAGTACGGCACAGTTGTACCTGGTACACACACACACACACACACACACACACACACACAACACACACACACACACACACACACATATATATATATATATATATATATATATATATATATATATATATATATATATATATATATATATATATATATATATATATATATTAGATCCTCCATGTGAACGGTAACAACAGAAGCGTTTGTTCACACACGGGGGTCCACTTGACTATTTGTAACGCTACGACCACTTTTGCCACCATGCCTGCCTATACATACATATACATGTATATAAAGAGAGAGAGACAGAGAAGTTGTCAACACATTCTGAACACACCTTGTACTGAAGAGAAAGTACTATTGGAATCAAACACCTAGATCAAACTCTTGTTGGGAGGAATCTTGGCAAGTATACCACCGAAAGAGCTTCCGGAAGGGTATATATTTTTATATGCGTAGTAAAACAATGGCACAAAATGTTACAGAGAGTCACAGCTGTCATTGCGGAAGTTCCGCATATTTACTGGAACATTACTTGCAAAGGACGGGAGGGGGACGAAAAGAGGTGGATGATGATGATCATGCTTCTAGGATGATTGGCACCTACCCACTCAGAGGAATCGACCGAGTGTCGGACTGATTATTCATGCTAAATTTATTAATAAAATTTTTAAGGGGTAATATGGGTTACAGATGCAATTGTGGCTATACTTGGTGGCGTGGTCGTAATGAAAACAAAAAGCTTGACTTGTGTTCCAAGCCACATTTGGCATTATTATTCCTATGCGACGTGGCAGACACCCTTGCGGTGGCGTCAATTATTGGGCCAATTACAAGACCTTTATAAAATACTGTCATGATTTTGAAGCACTGGCATTCACGAGAAACATGCTACATCGTCTATTTGCAGTGCCTTAGATATCCCTTGTACCGTACGTGGTATAACGCAAGAAAATTTAAAGTTTCCTTCGGTTAACCACACTTCGGCATACCTACACTAATTTTCTTATTCACACAGGATTCACCCTCCCCTGCACCCTCATGCACACATCTTTGCTACGTAGAACCTATTCCATCATTACCTAATGTCGGAATTATGACTATGCGGACTTTCGACAATAATAGCAATCGAGGCCTCCTAAGTTGTCTTCCAAAAGCTAATAAGTGCGGAGCCCTTCAGGGCCCGGGCTGTCGCATGGGGGAGCCGTCACTTGGTGTAATGGAGGCAAAACCATGTATAAACATAAAAAAAATCACAGCATATCCACGGAGTGAATTGTGATGAGTGGGCCGAAGCGTCCATCCGTCCATCCGTGCGTGTGTCTGTCCGTCCATGCATTGGTCCATGCGTCCAATCGCGTTCGAGAATGCAGATGGCGCGCGGGTAACACGGACGAAACGCCAGCCAAGGAAGCCGATCGCAAGCGTCTTCAACACGCCCACCACTCTGCTTCGTCGATGCCCCACAAACGATTCGCCGCGTACGGCGACTATCCAGGAAATTGATAGAGCCACTCGTTCGCGCATTATGCAGACGAAGTGCGGGTAACACCGACGAGACGTGAGCCAAGGAAGCCGAGTGCAAGCGTCTTCTACGCACCCACTGCTCTGCTCCATCCATGCCCCACCAACAATCCGCCACGTACGGCGACTGTCCGGGAAACTGAGAGAGGCACTCGTTCGCGCATTATGCAGACGGAGTGCGGGTAACACCGACGAAACGCGAGCCAAGGAAGCCGATCGCAAGTGTCTTCAACGTGCCCGCCGCTCTGCTTCGTCGATGCCCCACAAACGATCCGCCACGTACGGCGACTATCCAGGAGACTGAGAGAGGCACTCGTTCGCGCACTCAGGCAAAGCGCGTGGAGCAGCCAATCGGAGAGTAGCGGCAGAGTAATGCCATCAAGGAAATGAGACGAGAAATGGCGATCCATTTCTTTGTAGTGTGCCTATTGTAGTGCACCTATTGTAGTGGTTTACTGGCTTTAAGCTATGAAGTCAATGTGAGAACACCATACGCTGACTCCTGATGGCAATGTACGCTTGTACCACGCATTGTTACGGCAATATTTGATGTTGTATTGTGAAGTACGTATACAGGACGCATGTGTTTATAAAGCATGAAAGTTACTTTCACTGCAGCCCCACCGCGGTGGTCTAGTGGCTAAGGTACTCAGCCGCTGACCCGCAGGTCGCGGTATCAAATTCCGGCTGGGGCGGCTGCATTTTCGATGGAGGCGAAAACGCTGAGGCCCGTGTGCTCAGATTTGGATGCACATTAAAGAACCCCAGGTGGTCGAAGTTTCAGGAGCCCTCCACTACGGCGTCTCTCATAATCATAAGGTGGTTTCGGGAAATTAAACCCCACATATCAATCATAACTTTGAATGCATTCCCAAGCAGAGGAAGATCTCTTCACTGCATTGACAGGTTTCAAAGCGGGTTCAGTTATTTGAAATTATGTGCAGTATATTTGACTGAATATTTACTGAATTAACTGGATAAAGGATGACATCGATATGCTGCTTGGAGCTTTTTAAACAAGAGGGACGTGCAATAGCCGTAGAGATCGGATAAAAAAATCGTACTACCGTTAGAACAAGAAAAGGAGATTGTCTAAAAGCCTCTGTAACCTTTACGAGATTAAATGAGAAAAGCCAAGACCATACATTAATGAAATTGAAAACATCAAGTGCCAGCTACAAGATAATGATGCTGCTCAATACAGAGGCGCGCCTCGTCGATCTCGGAGCAGCAGGACTTTGAATTCTGAGCAACCAACCCATCAAGCTTTACTTGATGAGTGGAATCATGCCATGTTCAAGTTCATTCCAGATGTGCATTCTAACGGTGCTCTTGTAACAAATACAACGGACATTATCTTGCAATTCGAAAGGTCCTAGGATGCGTTGTTTAGTACTCCTGCTGATTATTATAAGCACGAAAACAAAGCAAATTTTGTTTCTCTGTTACGTACACTGACCGAAGATGATTGAGCAATTAATAGTGGTGCATTTATGTTGAAGGAAGTTAGGCACGTCTTTGATCAACTACCTGTCGTCAAAAACACCTGACCCTGATGGGATTCCTGCTGAATTTTAAAAATCATTCAAAACGACCATCAGTTCTATTTTGCTGGATATATTTAGGAAAAGTTACAAATTGAAGATTCTCCCACAGTCCTTTTGCAAAAGTCAAACTGTTCTGATTCCGAAAATTTCTGAAAAGGAAACTCTTCGTTCCGTTGAAGGATGCAGGCCAATAGCATTGTCAAATGTTGACTGCGAAACTTTTGCGAAGGTATTATGAAATCGATTACAGTTTGTAATGACAATACCTATCGGTTGTCACCAGAAATGTGGAACGAAGGGTCGCTCCACACAAACAAACATACACATCGCTCGAACACTTCTTCAGTATTGCTACAGTTGGGAAGGACAGCTTGCTATGCTGCAGGTAGACCTTGCCAAAGCTTTTCACCATGCCAGTCATTCCTTTCTCTTTTTTTTCTTCTGGAGCATAAAAATTTAGCCTCTGTTGTGCTGAAAACCGTTAAACGTTGTTACAGTGACTGTTCGAATCGTTTAAATAATAGTGGCTATCTGTAAAAGCCGGTACGTATTCGCTCTTCTGTAAAACAAAGGCTGCCCAATGTCCCCTCTGCTGTTAGCACTTCACCTTGAACCGCTGTGCCTTTGCGCAATACCATCGAACTGTATTCGTGGCTTCATTATATTAGGTGATGAGCTTAAGGCATTAACTTATGCAGAAGACAAAGCTTTTTCTTGTTCGGACAAACGAAGTGATGTGAATGTGTTATCTACAGTAAGTAAATTTGGCATCGTATCAGGAGCTCGCTTAAACTCATCTAAAATTTTAGGATTATGGTCTCATAGGGTGGTACGTATGCCTGACAAGTTCGCAGGAATTAACTGGACTCGTATTCCACCAACGTACCTTGGTGTGCTACTAGATGCGTACCATCTCGGTGCGCATTACTGGAAAGAGCACGTTGCTAAGCTTGAACGACAGACCCAGCTAGACTTTTTTTCCACACCGCTTTTCTATCTTTGGGAGAGCTGAAGGTTGCAATACTTTTGTAGCTACTAAGCTTCACTATGTATTCCAATTTATACACTGTGCTCGATCTTACATACAGCGCTTTCATCGGACTTTTGCAACTTTTGCGTTGTCTTCGACTTTTCAACCAATGGGACGGGACAACCTATTCAGACCAGTAAGGGAGGGAGGGCTGGGTTGAGTTCATTATATCTATGGCAAATAGTTTCACGGTACTGTTTTTTTTTCGCGACAGCTCCCACTCATAATTTGGTCATCCTTGAAGATTACATTTGTTAATGTCTTACCTGACTTGATTGTTTCTTTAGATTCCTCTGCACGCCCGTTTTTGTGGGGATTCATGCAGTAAGTTTTGATCGCTGTCCGGTTTCTCGAAGTCCAGTTTTCTATAGAATACGCATACACAGTATCGCGCAGAGAAGTCTATAAAATTTGTTATCTATGCATTTTCCACCTCCACTTTATCGCTCATTATATTCCGACCTTGTACTAAAACGAGTCCGAAAAATGTATATTTCTCCTGATACAAAAACCGTCTTTTATCTTCATACAGATACGCTGCCTGCAAAAACCATGGTTGCAAACGAAGGGCATTTTTGTTTCTTCATTTATTTTACTCTCTGGGTAGTACCAGAGACAATAGAACACTGTTTTCTAAGCTGCAAACATGTCATTCTATTTTTGGGACATCCTTCGACGAGCCGTTAAAAAGCTTTTAACATCAATTCCCGTATCATTACCTTCTCCCAACATGTCTTGATGAAGTGCCATTTGACATGTCCTTCTTTATGGGACTGCGCAGTATGGGGAAAACGCGCATGCAAGACCGTAATGCAGAGCCAACGACTGCTTCAAGCATACATTTCATGTGTATGGCTCTTAATTTAAAGGATATCTATGAAGTACTCGATTTCAGACCAGAGTTTCACCCTATCTTGATGAGCTGTTCATCCTTACCAACCTTTTGAAGAACATTTCCTCTTTTTATGGACTTTCTAAGTACGTGCGGGTAAGCCTTTGAATGCTTGTGCAGTAGTTGTGCGACTATTGTCACTGCGTGAATGCATCACCAAACGCCAAAGCAAATGCTACAATTTAGAATACGCGTTATAATAAATACCACGAAAGAAAAAAAATGCATGGCCATGTGGTAGAACATCCCCCTTTGTGGGTGAGCGCCATCCATATAGTAGGTCATCATTATCATCATCATCGTAGTCATCATCATCGTAATCATCCGCTTGCCACGCAAACGACCCGAGTTTAATCCCACTCGCACCCAAACGACCCTGCTCCGGTCCCCACTCTGGCCCAGGATTCTTTATCATTCATTTGATTTATGATTCTTGATTTTTAGGGCACGCATAAGATGATCATTTTTCGCTCACAACCACTGACACCAACGCCGACGCCGATATTTCTCCGAAACGAGCTATTCAACGCTATCGCGTTAAAGGTACACAACTGTACCCTGCTCAAATTTTTTTCTTCATTACACCACGTTTTACTTTACACCTAAAAATAGCGTCTAGACGTATGCATCGGGTGCCTCCGCAGTCGACCCGCCCGCGCCTGAGTGTGCGACGATGACGTCTGATGACGCCACCATTTGACGTCCCATGCTGATGCCGCAGTGACGTTACAATGGCTTCATTATGACACCAGTAAATCTGACGATATGTGTTGCCTCAATCATGTCCTGAGGCAGCGTAGTTATATCTTGATGATGTTCTTTGCAAACCTCACGTTGACGCCGACCATCACTTTCCTAAAAACTGAAGCCGACTACCGTCGAAAAGTTTAAAAGCTCCTCCAATCAACGAACTGATGGGACACAACACAAAAAAAAGAAAAAAAAAACATCCCGAGAAAAAGAAAACCTAGCACAGGGTTGACGTATTATCTTTCGTATTTGGTGCTTATCACAGTAAAATCTGGGCTGTCCAGCTAGCCAGGGCTATCGCCGAAGACATCGCACGATGCTCCGCGGACGACAGCTCCCGGAGGCCTAGCCCGGGCAAGTAATTCCTCGTTGGATCCTTATTAAACTTTATTACCAAGCTACCTACCAATTCAGATCTCAGCAGGACTGTAACCTTCGGATATGTCACACGGATCTTCTATATTTTTCATTGATAAATGATAAGCGAAATGTTGAAATTACCCTACGTCACCACCCTACTACCCTATACGCTGGCCGAAAAATTTTGGAAATACCCTACAAGTAGGGTAACTATCCTAGTGTTGGCAACCCTGGTAGGGGCCTGAGAAGCTTCGCTTCTATAACATTCTGGCAACGCCCTTCATGAGACCACCTGATACAGGTGAAGTGAAGTCATCGAGACGTTATCAAAAAGAAAAAAAAAACTTTCTACCTCTTTTGTAAATAAATGCACGCCAGTATATCCATGCCGGCGTGTACTCCGTATACCCACCCTTCACCCAAGCAAACCTGTTTTTTTTTTATTCCTGCCAAGCTATAACTAAATGTGACAATCTTGTCACGACTTTGCCCCACTTTCCGAAGGCATTATCTCTAGAAATGGTGACGCTAAAGATAAACTTACAGCACAGATCTACGGGGAGACATATCCAAGCATTTTTTTTCTCAATAGCAAACTCTGAACAAGTTCAGCGGTCGTCACCAAGGCAATGTCGACTTACAGCCACACTCTTTGCGTCTGCCAATATAGCATGGGCCAATATAGCATATACCAGTTCGTTTCGAAAAGCCGCGGACACAAAGCGTATTATGCTGTTGCAGGACTGACTGGGTACCTAAAGTGCTTTCCCCGGCGTCTACACAGCGATGTCTTCAGCAGGCCGAGAAATGCAGTATACATTTGGAGGAAAGGGAGAACAAAAAAAAAATAAGTGAGAACACCACAAGGTCTGCACGGAACGCGCAGCACAGTCACAGCGAAAGCATCAATTGCGGCCTTTCAGAGCCTTTTCTAAAAACTCTTTGGGTAAGTTCTAGAAGCACACTTGCTGGGCAAGAACTATATGCCATAAATAATTCTAATTTCCGTGTAGTGGGCGGGTATTCATTTGTTTGTTTGATTGTTTTCCTAGATAAATGGCACGTACTCACTTCAAAATGTGTTGGCAGCTTGACTGTGTAATGTAGTCATGTTCTCACATGACACGCATCTCAAGGTTATTTATCATGTTTGCACCAGTCACATACCTTCGTCATCCATTGGCGTCACGTAATATCAAATTTGGCATATGTGAAGCTATAGCGAAACGGCGGCGAGCGCATCATCAGTGTGGCATGTAGTCATGATGACACGCATGTCGCGATTATCATGTTTAGATGCGTCATTTACCTATGTCGTCCGTTCGCGTCACGTAGTAACGAGTTTGGTGCATGTGAAGCTAACGAAACGGCCGTGAGCGCATCATGAGCGTGGCATGTTGTCATGTTACATGACACGCATCTCATGTTTGTCACGTTTGCACTAGTATCATACCTTCGTCATCAATTCACGTCCCGTAATACCAAATTTGGTACAAGTAAATCTAGTGAAACGGCCGCGAGCGCATCATGACCGTGGCATGTAGTCATGTTCTTACATGACACGCATGTCATGATTTTCATGTTAGGGTCTGTTGCTTGTGTGCGCCATGCAATCATGCCATACCATGCGAGTTTTGCAACATGCCATGTGAACGAAACCACCGTTCACATGGCACCATCAAATGTAAATGATGACATTCATGACATACATGTCATGATTTTCATGTTATGGCTAGTCGAATATTTTCTTCATACAGTCATGTTGTGCTATAGCAAGTTTGGTATCGATACAATTATCGAAACGGCCAGGAGAGCTAACAGTCGTAGGCGGCTAGATAGATAGATAGATAGATAGATAGATAGATAGATAGATAGATAGATAGATAGATAGATAGATAGATAGATAGATAGATAGATAGATAGATAGATAGATAGATAGATAGATAGATAGATAGATAGAGATAGATAGATAGATAGATAGATAGATAGATAGATAGATAGATATGCTCAATGTGTCCGAAGTTCGCTAAGAAATGCTTCGAATTTAAAATACCACGAAAAGAGGGTTATGACAGGATCTATACGTATTAAACAAGCAAATAAAATCGCGCTACTTGGTTACACTTAGGCTGCATCTACACGAGCAAGACACGCACAAAGTACAATCTCACGTGCACCAATCGCAGATTTGTGCACAACATTGACTTCCCAATCAAAACTACGCTTACTAAAACGGCCGGCGCGTGTTGTGTCACTCTTTAGGCAGACGATTTTACTCAGTTCTTGTACATGTCTTCTCACAGCGCATCTTAATCAAAGCAAGGAGCAAACGTCTGCTCAATTAGATTCACAAAGTAATTATACGTATAAAGGCACAGGGCTGTCGAAATCCCCATTTCACGCCTTATAGAAGTATCACACGTCATCAAATGTGATGTGCAAACGGAATAGCAAACTTTTCATGAATTTTACATAAAGTCACTACGACGTACATCGCCATAGGCGAGCTTATAAGTGGCATATGAAAACGTCATCTATGGACAGGGAGATAGACTCCCAAGATCGCTGTAATTGAGTGGGCCTTTCTGCGTGTTGTTGGCAAGGTGTCTCAGACCAGCGAAAATGCCACCGTCCAAACGAGCTAGGGCATGGTGTTTTGAAGTTGTCGGCATCCAAGTTAGACGACCGCGCAAACTTGTTGCCTAGAGGCACCGTCTTTGGACGGCGAGAAATACATCAAGTCTCACCCTTGGAACATATAGAGTGGCGCCGGCAACGACTGGTCACCCGGAGAGCAGCGCTTTCGGAAACTGAGGCACATGCCATCCTGCTGCGCCTTGCAAGGCGGATTCATCGAGTTTCTGCAAGCGCTCATCACGGTCCTCATCGAGGGTCGCCCTGTAACAAAATCAGTGGCTCTGGAAAGTTGCCTGATGTGAAAAGCTTTCTGAAAGTTAGTCCACCCATCGGCTAGGAACGGGGCCAAGCTGAAGCTCACGCAGATCTTGCCAGCATAAAAGCCGCTGCCACGCAGTGCCACTAACAAGTGAGTGTTATCCATTCCCTAACCTTAGCAATAGTCGGGGCTTCGTCCTTAACTAGGTGCTATGAGGTGCGTCTGCACGAATAGCCAGTCAACACGATCGACCACCACATCCATTACGTTTTTCGCAACGATTTCGTTATGCGAGACCACAACGGTGATATCAGCGGAGCGAAGGACAACGCCGGAGACACGATAAGCGCGTCGAATGGCTTCGACCAAGAGAGACAGTGTGGTCCTGTCTTCGGGCCGTCCACATCCGGGCTCCAGCAAAGTTCAGTCGACCAGAACTCTTTCGCAGAGGTCTTCAAGACAATCTCCATGAGGCTGCTTATGAGGCGCGCCATGGCACCGGGGTCCCGACCAAGCCTACAAAAGAACAGGCTTTCTTCACGGTACCCGCCAACGGCCATCATGATCTTGGTGTTACGGAAGCCAAGAAGGTTCAGTATGTCCCGCCACTTGTATAGGCCGACGTCCGTGTTGTCGAATTTGTCAACGCGACTTTCCACACTACCTGAGGCGACGACTCCGATTGAACAGTACACAATCGAGGTGCAGTAGTCGAGTGGCATGTCCATGGGCGTCATGGAGTTGGTGCAACCCAGGCGAGAGACATTGAAAACGCAAAAAGTATGGTGCTGATTGCGTCGAAATCCCGTGGGCCTGTAGCTAGAACAGGACGTTGAAACGTTGATATCGTGCAAGCGTACTGGTCTAATACAGCTTGCCGGGAGTCCCGAGAAATGGTCCAGGGCAATTATAGAAGTCAATGGAAATCCGGAAAACGATACTGTCGGCTTACTTGTCCGAAGTGTTGGTGGCCTAAAACTTGTCTCATTGAAAAAGTAGGTGATGATGAGCAGTCCTAGCGGAAGGCTCAGGGTTGAAATGGCTACCACGCAGAAAACCGATACTTGAAATTACGTCAGGCCTCCCACTCAGCTGACCAGTGTGGCTTCGTCGACCCCTCTACTTTATATCGGGCTTGACAACTCGGCCGAAGAAAGTTGATAAACATCGTCTGTCACACTGCCTTGTCTAGTCGGTGTCACAGCAGCAGAGGCTGAGACTCTAGGCGTGAATACGGTAACTTCCGAAGCACCAATGTATGTTGGCGTGCCCGGAAAACCGTCGAGGTGGGGATGCGCTTTTCGCGGCCCGGTGATTGAATAAACCAGGACTTTGATCTTCGGAGGGCTTCCAGTTAGCTCCGGGCTCAGCGGCCTGCTCTCATATGAAATGAGGATCTCGGGCGATTGGCCCCCGTCAGGTGTTCCTACGGCGGAGATCTTGCCGAAACCGACACGCAGGCTCTGCTACGGGCTTTTCGCGCCACTGTATGGTGCACTGCGATATGTCTGTGGCCGTAGAAGTCGCGGCTATCTCGTCGAACGCCAGTCCTTGTAGAGTGACGTGGGCGTTGGAGTGTCACCCTAATTACCCGTTCTGAATTCTGCACTTCCTAGTCGATCGCGAAGTACGATGGCGGCGGCGCGGGTTAATGCTTCGGGACTTGACTTCGAGTGTTCAGCTTCTAATAGTCCGAGCCACTTTTGTCGTCCGCTGGCTTTTCCCTTCATGGAAGCGACTAGGGCGTGTGGTCGGCCTCTGTGGAGGAGTCGAGAACTTGGAAGCGCATTTGGCGTGGACATTTGCGGGCTCTGTTCTCCGAGAGATTCTTCTTGTGGCTGCTTGGCACTTTTTGAATTGGTATTTGCCTCCTTGCCCATTGGTGTCGCGCTTTTGTCCAAGGAATGGCCAGGAGTTAAAGGTCCAAGGAATGGCCAGGAGTTAAAGGTCCAAGGAATGGCCAGGAGAATTAAGTTGCAAGGTTGTTATTGTTGTTGTTTTCCGGTGCAAATGGCTCGTAACCAAAGGAGGGGATTGTACGATTATAAGTTGAATTTGCCGGATACTTTCAGCATTGTGTCATTCCTAAAGAAAAATTTTTGTGATTTAATTCTGATTTGAAATGCCATTTGCAAATTCGCAAAAGAAGAAACAATTGTGAAACCGTAATTTAGCAAGAAAATTGCCGTTGCGATAGTCAAGCCTTGCTTGTTTGCTTTTTCCACTGTTCTGGGTCTTACCGACTACGGGAGATAGGCCATGAAGCACGTGGTCAATGTGATGATGGTCACCCCATATGAATGACGCTCACCCGGAGAGGGGAATGGGCCAAGAACCAGGAAAAGTTAAGGTGTATTCAGCAGAACAAGAAAAGTGATTTCTTTGTTTTAGATGCGGAAGCATCTTATACTCGCGCCTTGTAGTGCGCCGTCCGCGCCGTTCGCACCGCTTCTCGTACATTCGACAGCTGACGCGCGCGCATGCGCCGTCGCGCCGTCGCCCACCATCTGTGCCGCGCGCGCTTCTCCTTCGAGAACATTCGACAGCTGACAGCGCATGCGCCGTCGCGCCGTCGCCATCTGTGCCGCGCGCGCGCTTCTCCTTCGAGAACATTCGACAGCTGACAGCGCATGCGCCGTCGCGCTGTATATATACTCAAGGTCGGCGCTCGCTCGCTCAGTTGCCGCTCGTCCGTTGGTTTGTACGGCGCGTCGACGTCCGAAGTCGCCGTGAAATGAATGTCAACGAATCCACAAACACAATGATCGACGTCCCTTCGACCAGCGCCGCCCTTTCGCATACGTGTGTACGTGTTCACTCATTCAACACCCCCTCCTACAACCACGTTAACCAATTTAGCCATCGACCCAAGTAAGTCGCACTTTAACACCCCGTTAACCAATTATATGCTCCGCATCCTCCTCAGTGTTCCCCCAAGGGAAGCTGCGGGCAATTTTTTTATATGTGGTATGTTTATTTTTAAATAGAAAGAACATTTGTAATAAAGAAGCCAATAGACTTCTTCTAATCACGTAATTATCTATAAACATTTCACGTAATCACGTAAATTATCTATAAACATTTTAGAAAGTTAATTTGATGCTGAATAGTAAAAAAATCATGAATTCAAGCTTGGTTCGGATTGGAGCTGATCAATGGCTTGGAAAGGTAACAATAGTATTAAAGTACCGCAGCATTTTCAGGTGCAGCGCGAGACCGACGAAGGCGACAGGGACACAGACGAGCGGTGACTCACAACTGAAAGTTCCATTTGAAGAACACAAAAACGCGAAAGCAATAAAAAATGATGAAGAAAGAAGCGTTTCAACATTGTGCGGAAGTGTTACATACTAATAGCGAAAGTTCATATACGCATATAGATGCCAAAAAGGCCTTGTAGTACGCAAGGAATTACTTCGCATTTCTGGTAACGCTCACACATGCATAACGGCCAAATAACGTGAGTGAGACTCTGTCTCGCCCAAAAAGATTGTACCTTCCTGTCCTTAAATATAACACATTGAAATAAAGTACATGATGTACATATGTATATCGACGACATCTGTGGGCACAGAGTTGAACGTGATCGCAGTTCGCAGGCTCTTCAATATTCGCAAGAGTCTGGCGGTGAATTCATAGGTGCTTGCAAACAGTTTGGCAGTGGTGCGGTCACCGAAGATTGCACGAACATCAAACGTTTCAGCAGTTTCATGCCATAATCCGGTCCAACGCTGCCGCGGTCCAGAACTTGTAGCGGCCAAAAACGTTAAGTCGTATGGGCACAAGCGACACGAAGTTATTCATATCAATGACAAATACACGTAGGCTCGTTGGTCTAGGGGTATGATTCTCGCTTAGGGTGCGAGAGGTCCCGGGTTCAAATCCCGGACGAGCCCACTTTTTTTAATTTCTCCTTAATTTTTTTTCTTTTTATCACTGCTCTTTGTAAAGTGTTGCAATCGTAACTAATGTGCTTATGAGGGAAGAAAATTTGTACCAATTTCTTTTTTTTTATCTCTCGCTGCCCCTCAAGCGCTCGCATTTGAGGCTGGTTCGTACTAGCTGGGGAAAACACTCTTTCTGTTGTTTATTTGCCCCGGTTTTAACGCCATATCCCCCTCCCTCATCGTTTTTGCGGCACGTGGTCTCTCTAGTGATAAAGTATTATTCTCA
Organism: Rhipicephalus annulatus; assembly: GCA_013436015.1. Taxonomy (NCBI): domain Eukaryota; kingdom Metazoa; phylum Arthropoda; class Arachnida; order Ixodida; family Ixodidae; genus Rhipicephalus; species Rhipicephalus annulatus. The sequence continues at coordinate 221,428 of WOVY01001637.1, read as the reverse complement.
GCCGCCGTTTCACAAGTTGGCTCGTTGGTCTAGTCATTCTTTCGCCGGCACTCGCACGCGTCGGACGCAGGAATCATGGGCTCCCGCGGAGCGGCAAAGGCGGTCCTTGGTGGCCGCGGAAACAGGATTACTGACGAAAGTGACAAGGATTATGAGATCATTTTGCCGAATTTGCCAACAGGACGTATTGTTGTGAACACAGTGTTTTTGCACGGTGATATTCGTGTGAGGCCTTTCAAGGTCGAAGATTTCCGAGACGCTCTGGACAAGGAACGACTGCTTCCCGACGTGGTTGCATTGGGCGCCTACCAGATCAACCATGTGTGGGCCGTGACCTTTAACAGCCAGGAGGCGACGAAGAGGTTGACTGAACTGAAAGAACTCCAGGTCAAGGGACGCCGTTGCCTCGTTATCGACCCTCAGGAGCAGAAGGTGAGGCTGCGGCTTCACTGGCTCTTACACGGCGTTTCGGACCAAGATGTCCGCACGGCGTTGGCAGCGTTCGGGAAAGTTACAGAAGTGACCCGGGAACGCTGGCGTGTGGAAGGAGTTAATGAGAAGAACTCGACGACCCGCACTGTTTTCATCAAGCTGAAAAGCGGTATGAAAGTCGATGATGATGAAAAACATTTATTATAAAAAAGAGAGGTACGGGGCCAAAGCATGACCCTGCTACATGGTCGGCGTCCTTAGTCCGGGACACCGCATGACGAAGCCCCTACTCGCGCCCGTCTCACCAGAGCCCGTTGAGACTCTAGTGATGAGCAGTTGAGGAAGGCAGTCTCCCATGCCTCTCGGGAAGGGGTAGGGGAAGGGGGTAGGTGGGGATTTTTCGGACATGACCAGACCATGTGGAAGATATCACACGTCTCCCCACAGTGTGGGCACCGCCCATCTGTGTTCGCATCGAAATGCTTTAGGATTGCGGGACAGAGTAGAGTACCTGTCTGCAGGCGCCTTAGAGTTCGCTCTTCCGCCTTACTCAGCCCCTTTGCAGGAGCCGGGTAAAGGCGGTGAGTGTCACGATAATAGGTGAGAATTTCTTTGAACCGCAGCAGCGGTGTATTGGCCTCCGAGTCATAAGAGCCAAGGTGAGGAGCCCGGTGGGTAAGCGCTCGGGCGGCCGCGTCAGCGGCCTCATTACCTCGTAGGCCCTGATGGCCAGGAGCCCATACGATGCGTTTCGGGGCTGGATCAGCGAGAGCCCGTTTTAGAATTTGGCTGGCTAGGGGGGATATATCTCCTACCAAGTAATGAGTACATGCTTTCCTGGAGTCCGTGATGATAACTTTCGAGTTGGGGTCCGCAGCAGCAAGCGCTATCGCGACTTCCTCAGCGCGCTCTGGATTTTGTGCTTGGAACGAGAGCCCATTGACATGCTTTTCCCGGTGAACTACAGAGGCCGTGTAAAATCCCGTAGGCGAAGGCCCTGCTATATCTACGTAGAATACACCAGGTCGGGAGCCGTGTTGCCTCTCAAGCGTCCGAGCCCGCGCCTGTCTTCTGCTTTCGTGCGTGTGCTTATCCATGTTACTGGGGAGTGGAGCGACCGAGAGCATATGCCGCCACAGTTCCGGAATACGCTCCGCCTCCTCTGCAGTGCAAGTGTGCTGTATATGTAAGCGGTTTAGCAGGCGGCGCCCGGGAGCCGTCTGCACGAGCCGCGTATATTGATTCATAAGGTGGGCCTCCCGCAACTCCTGGTAGGAGTTGAGCACACCCAACGCCCTCAGTTTGGCGTTGGAAGTGGCCACCGGGAGATCCAGAGCTCGTTTAGTAGCCTTACGAATGATGGCATCTATTCTTTCGTCTTCTTGCTTGTTAGTGCGAAGGTATGGGACGGCGTAGAGGATCCGGCTAGTCACGAAGGCATGGGCGAGCCGAAGCGCGTCCCTGCCCCGCAGACCACCCCTCTTGTTGGAAACGCGGTGGATCATGCGCCCTACCTGTTCGCCTATTCTCTTGAGTTTCGCTATAGTGGAGTCCGGTCTGAGTCTGTGGTGAATGAACAGGCCCAGAATCCGGAGCTCCTCCTCCTCTCTGATGGGAACCCCAGACAGGGAGATGTGTATGGCTGACTTATCTCTTGGCTTTGCTCTAACGTGCAGAAGCTCTGATTTGTTTGGAGCACATTGGAGTCCACAATCGTTGGCATACGCCTCGACTATGGATGCGGCCTGCTGAAGGCGTTCCTGCATTTCACCAAGGCTCCCTTCAGTGGTCCAGATTGTAATATCGTCGGCATATACTGCGTGTTGTGTGCCTTCCACCCTGGCCAATTCGCTTGGAAGGCGCATCATAGCAATGTTGAAAAGGAGTGGTGATAACACTGCTCCCTGTGGGGTACCCCGTGTTCCCATAATGTACGGGCCATATTCCTCGTCCTCGATCCGAAGAAGTGCCTGGCGTTTAGAGAGAAAATCTCTGACATATGCAAAGGCCTTAGCCCCGCAATCGGTGGAGCTCAAGTTAGCCAGGATGCTGCTGTGTTTAACATTGTCGAAAGCCCCCTTCAGATCAAGGGCGAGGATGGCTTTATCATTGTGTTGCATACTTATGGGCTGTATGACGGCCCTATGGAGCTGGAGAAGGACGTCCTGTGCAGACATGTGTGGGCGAAACCCAAACATGGTGTCTGCAAAGAAGCCCTTGCCCTCAAGGTATGGGGAGAGGCGATCCCGTACCATCGTCTCCATAAGCTTGCCCACGCACGAAGTCAGTGATATGGGCCTCAGATTTTCCGTATTCACGGCCTTGCCTGCTTTGGGGATAAAAGTCACAAGTGACGTTTTCCATTCGGAAGGGAGCGCACGGCCGTCCCAGATCTCGTTCATGTATTCCAATAAATGGAGGTAGGCTGTGTCAGGGAGGTTTGCCAACAGCTTTACTGTTATGCGGTCCAGCCCCGGAGCCGTACCCCTGCGCATTTTAGCTAAAGCCGCTTTAAGGTCATGCAACTCAAAACGGGCATCGAGTTGATGGTTAGGCTTACCAGAGTACGTGTACGCCGGCCCAGGCGGGTCCTCCGTACGACAGAGATACCTATCGCACAGAGCGTCCGCAAGCTGTGCCGGAGTGCCTTGGTACCCTTGCAGAGCTCGCCGGAGCTGCTTCTGCGCCTCCCCTCTCGTTTGAGAGGGGTCTATGAGACTGCGAAAGAGACGCCATGTCCCCTTCGAGCTCATCTGACGAGCTGCGGCGTCGCAGCGGGCTATCCAATTTGAATCTGAGAGTTGGGAAGCATACGCTGCAGCTTGTTCCGTGAGTTGGGCTATGCGGATACGTAATTTGCGATTAGTCTTCTGCTTTTTCCAACGTTTTGTTAAGCTTCGGCGCGCCTCCCACAAGTGTAGGAGGTGATTGTCAACTGCGGGGATTTCTTCGTTGGTTTGGAGGGTAGTAGTAAGTCTTTTCTGAATGTTGTTTACGTGTTGAGCCCATTCTGCATAGCCTCCAGAAAATAGTACGGGAGGGATAGTCTGATTGCGAAATTGGGTCCAATCGGTCAACTTGGCTTGACCGCATTTTTTATGAGCTGACTTTTCCATGAGTGTGACCCGGAGAAGGCAGTGATCACTGCCTAGAGAATCGCCCAAGTTCTCCCAGGTAGCATCCTTAGCGTTTTTTACGAGAGAGAGGTCCGGACACGTGTCACGGGTTACCGAGTTCCCCACTCGAGTGGGGTACGCCGGATCCGTGAGCAGCGTGAGGCGAAGGGAGGAGATAAGCTCCGCCAGCTTACGTCCTCTGGCCTTCTCGTAGTGATAGCCCCAGTGAAGGCTGGGAGCATTGAAGTCTCCCACGATCACTAAGGGGTCCTTGTCTGCCAACTTGATCGCCCGGAGGAAGATTTCGCTAAAGGTTACGCGGGGCTTATGCGGGGGGCTGTATATATTTAGGATGTGTATTGACTGGTCGCGACGTCTGAGAGGCAGTACTCTGACCATTGTGTATTCTTGTTCAGTACTTAAGTTTAAATCGACCTGAATCGCGGTATATGCCTTGTTCACCAGGATGCATGACGAGGGCCCCCCCTGGAAGGTGCTATAGCCAGAGAATTTAACGTCCAAACCGGGCTCCTGCAAAGCAAGCAAGGCGGGCAAGTTTCCGAGGGACTGCAAGTAGAGCTGGAGGTGCGACCGTTTTTTCCAGGCTCTAAAACCCCTGCAGTTCCATTGTATAATCTCAAATTTTTGTAGATATTTAGCTAGTTTATTAGATCGGCTAGCCATCTTTTAGTATTTATTTACGGTGCAGAGGACCGGTCCGGACCTGGAGCCGGCCCCGAAAAGCCTTCTTCTGCTGCCTGACGGGAGGCCGGCTTGCGCTTAACCTGCGGGGAGTCGCTCTGAGTGGTGTTTTTAATTTGGGCGATAACCCAGGGCTGCATGGCTTTAAGGACTGAGTTAGAGACCTGCGCCACAATTTCGGGAAGTGCTTGCGTTAAGGCTGCCGTGAACATGTCCTGAAAGGACTCGCGGACTGCCGACATGATTTGAGTGGGGAGGGCTGCCACGCTCGCCTCTAATTGCTCGGTTTTATGCTCTAGGGACTCGATGCGGCCGATGGATCCGGTAATGGAAGCTGGTCCAACTACCGTGTCCGCGTCCTGCCGCGAGACGCTAGTGAGGCGGGATGCGACGGAAGAGCCGTCATCCCCGTCCTCTGCCTCGGCTTCCTGCACTGGCTCGGATGACCGAACCTGCTTCGCTTCTAATTCTTGAATTTTGCGCGCAAGAATTTGGTTCTGGCGCCTGAGCTCCCCTATCTGCTGCTGTAGGGCGGTTTCGGTAGGGGAGGGAGAAGAGGAAGGTCCAGAGACTGCCCCACCCCAACAGCTCACCTGTGTTTGGACGGGTGTCAAGGGTGGGAAGTCCTTGACCAAGGCAGGAGGCTCCGACGGGGTCCCAGGCTTTACATTGGTGGAGTGCCCGGTGTCCGTCTTCTTGAGTTTTGGCTTATTAGACTTGGCGGCTGGTGCTTTCTTGGGGCCAGTCTTGGGAGTCGGAGCCTGTTTGTTCCCCCCGTTCCCCCCCGTTGTCCTCGGCTTGGATCCGCGTGGGGATCCCGACTTGACCGGCTGCCGGAACCGTCCAGCACAACCGGGAGCTCCAGTCTTGTGGCCACCGCCGCAGAGGAGGCAGCTCGGAATGCACTGGTGTTCCGTAGGGCCGTCAGGAGTAGCAGAAGGTACCTGAACGCCGCAGCTTGTGCAGCGACCGGGCTGCGGGCGCGGGCAAGTATCTGCTCGATGGCCCACTGTGCCACAAAGTGGGCATGCAGGCACTGTCTTCTTATACAAGCGAACAGGGAGCCGCTCGCAGTTGTATAACACCGTCCGTGGCACCTTGGTCCCCGCGAAGGTGATCACCGCAACCGGGGTGTCCCCGAGCTTGCGCACAGACACTATATTTGGCTCAGCACTGAGCTTGCTTTTCACAGTTTCGGACGTTTCGTCTTGAGAGACATGCACGATGCCCCGACAGAACTCACCGGAGAGTTTGGGATGTCCCCGGAAGTTTAGCTGGCGGCCCCCGACTGGCAGCTTAATGTCCCGGAGGAGTCTCTCGGCAGCGTCCACTGATTTGAGCGTGCACACAAGTACATTCTGATCCCAGAGGGGCCACACCGCAAGTCCCACACTTGCGTCGGCTCCGAGGATGCTGCGGACTGCAGCGCCGGCTTGTCCAGGACCAAACGTGGCCTTGAGGTCGAGCGTTTCACGCGGTTTCAGCACCACTATGATGTCGTCTTCTTCGATGCGCGGCGTATTCTTCGGCCGCCACTTGAGTTGCTTGGCGCGCTGCGAGGCGACGCTCGGCGCGTTCTTGCCCTGTGTTTGCTGAGGGCGAGACGCTGCTTGTTGTTTGGCTACAGGAGCCCTGGCGTCTCTCGACGCCACTGCTGTGTTCTTCCTTCTGCGCCAGACGCGGACCATATCCTCGAGGTACTCTTCCTCGGTTGGTAGAGGTGTCTCGGTTTGAGCGGTATCCATCTGTATTATCTGTAGGGACTCCGGATCGTAGCCGGTGACTTGATTTGGAGACGCCATTACCGGGGAAACCCCGGGCAGGGCCAGCGCGGCCCTTACTGCGGTTAGGCTTAACTCCGCGGTGGTTTGGCGAAAGCTTCAAGAGACCAAAAAAGGGTCAGAAGACGGCCCACCTTGACAAGACGTGATGTCTTCGGTTGCGGCTGACGTTCTTGGAGACGGTAGTAGAAGGCTTGCAGGAGAACGACTTGATGTGACGCAAATAATTGCGATATTTCACAGAGCCGACGTGGTATGCGACCGCTCCCGTCGATCGACGCCAGCGCCCCCCCCCCCCTATGAAAGTCGAGGACCTGCCTCATCAGATACGAGTCGCCGGTGAATTAGCCTTAGTGGTAGCCCCAGGTCGGCCTATGCAATGCCTGCGTTGCAGCGGAACAGGACATGTGCGTCGCGAGTGTAAGGTGCCTCAGTGCTCGCGCTGCCGGCGTTTCGGGCATGGAGACGCGGAATGCGTCCGTTCGTACGCCGCAGTGACCGCGTCAGCGGAGGCCGAAGATGCGTCGGAGCACATTATGGACGTGACAGAGGCAGAGGACGCGGCTGAAGGTTGCGGAGATCAAGTCGCAGAAAATTTGAACTGCACATCTGCAACATCAGTAGACGAATCTACACCGGCACCTGTTGACACTCAACCAGGTTCTGCAGCTGTATCGACCGATACAGCTGACAATGCGGTGACAGACGCAGGCTGTGAAGTTGACGGAGCGTCTGCCCATGCGTCGGAGCAAGGCCAAGTTGTCGATGGGGCCTCCTGTAGCGTTGGTCTCGACACGAAGATAGAAGGAAACACGTGCAACGCCAGCTGCGTCTCTTGGCCCAGCGGTGCCGTTTCAGCCATTAAAAGACCATTGGAAGACCCTGTTAAGACGGCAGACAAGAACAGTGCAAGTAGCGTGGAAGAACCACCGGCAAAGACGCCGACTGGCAGACGCACCAGCATGAGAGCAAGAGCTGGTGGCACCACGGACAAAAAAGCTGTAAACAATTCTCTTCTACTGTGCAGTGAAACCGGGCGGTCGGACGGTCCTGGAGGCGTCTAGCGTAGCGCTAGACGTGCAAGGTAAGCGCCATGCTCCGGGCCTAACTCCTCCACATGGTTGTAATGGCGCCTCAAGTATCATTTAGCTTCGCCACGCTGAACGTTAGAGGCTTGGCTTCAAAGAAGAAGCAAAGCCAAGTCTACCGGTTGTTATTGGAAGAAAATCTGGATGTGCTTGCAGTGCAGGAGACGAAAGTTGAAGGCGAGGAGGAGACTGGGAGCATGGTGCTTAAGTTTACATCACGGTATTTTGCCACTGTGAGCCAGGCCATAGGCACATCAGGGGGATGTGTTCTTTTTGTTAGAAAACTGCCAGGATTAGTCATAGAAAATGTCTTTTCTTGCTCTTCAGGCCGAGTAGTATATTGTGATATTGTTTATTGTGACACTGAATGGCGCATTATATGTGTTTATGCTCCAACTATTGGCCAGGAAAGATCGGGTTTTTTTTTTCCAATTACAACAACATATGTGTACTGGTAGGAAACTCTTATTGGTTGGTGATTTCAACTGTGTCTTGAATGAAAGTGATAGATCAAGCAGGCGCAACGTTAAAGATAGAAGCAGTGATGTTCTGGCACAGGTGATTTTTGAACACGAATTAGTAGATGTTGGGGAGTATTTGCATAGCTCCCGAGATGTGAAGTATACCCACTTTCAAGGCACAAGTAATGCCCGATTGGATCGACTTTACCTTACTGCAGATGCGATAACCCAGTGTAGCAGTTATAATGTTGTCCCTGTTTCCTTTTCCGATCACTGTCTTGTAAAATGCAATATCGGGTCAAAAAAAGAAAGGAACGCCTTTTCTTGGGAACAGTGGAAAATGAACTCTAACCTCTTGAAGGATGAATCATTTAGCGCATCAGTTATTAAAGAAATAAGTAATATTAACAAAGACTGTATGGGCAAAATAGGAGAAGAATGGGAGCTATTCAAGCAGCGAATCAAAATAAAAGCAATAGAGAGATCTAGCGTTTTATCTTTTGAATCTAAGAAGAATGAGAAAGAGCTTAGACGAACACTTGAGAGACTAACAGCTCTTGAATGTGAAAAACCTGGAGTATATGGTGACGATTTGCGGAGTATTAAACAGAGGATAGAGGTATATGAGGAGGAACGCTACCGTGGAGCGCTAGTGCGAGCCAGAGCAGCATCAATGACTGTGGATGATCGCCCGACGAAGCGAGCGCTTGGATTAGAGAAGAGTCATGCCAGACGAAATCACATAGATGCCATTGAAGTCAACGGTATCGAAGTTTCGGACAATGAGAGCATAGGACGAGCGTTTGGCAAACACTACGAAGGACTCTTCGCTGCCACGCCCATTGATTCAGAGGCATTTAAGTAGGAGTTCCTTAGCAGAATGCCGAAGTTGTCAGATAACACCAAATCAGCTTTAGAGCTATCTATAACGCCGACGGAAGTAGAAAGGGCTATAGATAAAATGAATCCTGGTAAATCTCCAGGGCCGGACAGGCTTAGTGCTTCGTTTTATAAGGAGTTCAAAAATGAATTATCCCAAGCACTTGCAGATGTCTTCAATCAAGCTTATAAACTTAATGTCCTCCCTAGGTCCTTTAGTGAAGCACATATAGTTTTGATACCTAAGACAGAACACTCGGAGAAGTTAAAATTAGTTTCTTCGTATAGACCGATATCACTAACTAATTGTGATTACAAAATTTTAATGAAAGTACTAGCACGGCGACTTCAAAGGGTAGTCAAAGAATTAGTAGGGCCTCACCAAACATGTGGGATTATGGGTCGCTCCATTGTGACTAATATACACAAGATGCGCTGTATGCTCGAGTGTAGCGATGCCAATCAAGTAGGGGTAGCCATTCTACAGATTGATCTCGAGAAAGCTTTTGATTGTGTTTCCCACAACCTTCTGCTTTCCATTCTTGACCATGTCAACGTTGGTTTTGTAATCAGAGATGGAGTATCTATGGCATACCGGAACTGCACAACCCGACTGGTAATCAATAAGACGCTAGGAGATACAATTAACATAAAGCGTTCTGTTCGCCAGGGCTGCCCGCTGAGCCCTCTACTTTTCAGTTTATATATAGAATCTTTGTGCTTAGCAATAGCTCAAAACAGTTGCATTCGTGGCTGTAGATTACAAGAATCCGAAGTTAAAATTTTGGCATATGCCGACGATGTGGCTGTTTGTTTTATCGATCAAGATAGTGTTACCACTACCACCAGTGTGGTTAAAAGGTTCGGCAAGGCAACTGGCAGTCTAGTAAACTGGGGAAAGTGTCTGGGTTTCTGGCATGGAGAGTGGTCATCAAAACCAGACTATTTTGCCAATGTTAAATGGGTGACCACACCTGTCAAGTACTTAGGGGTGCCACTGGAATTTTATAAAGATAATGAGAAATACTGGCAAGAACAAGCGAAAGAAATCCGGACGAAAGCTAATAGATGCAACGGTAATCATCTGTCAGTGTTTGCTAGGGCGACTGTCTGTAATCTTTTCTTTGCCTCAAAACTTTGGTATGTGATGCAAGTATTGCATTGTTCAAGGGCAAACATACAGAAGTTCCATCGTATCTTCGCAGTGTTCGTGTGGGCTTCGCACTGGGAGAGATGCAGTCGAACTAATCTGTTTCGAAAAGCGAAACACGGAGGGCTTGGTTTAACACATCTTTTCATACGCCAAGTCGTAAATAGGTTCTTTTTTTTCGCTACACAAGAGACCCTTTCTTACGTACAGTGTGCCAAATGAGACTGACGCGGGCTTTACCTGGATATGTGGTTAGCACGAATGACATGACCGGTGCTGTGCGCGTGTATCTTAAAGAGGTTATTCTAAGTGTACGGTTTTTATCTGTTAGATTTTCCAATGAATATTTGTTTTCAGTGACTCGAAAGAAGTTGTACAAAGATGTATGCGATGTTGTTTTACCTGAACCCGCTGTACCGCGCCATGTACGCCGGAGGTGAAGGGAAAGATGTGCTTAAAAGAGTGAAGAGAATGCAAGTGGCTCCTGGCGCGAAGTCTTTCTTTTTCAAGCTGCACACAGGTACACTATCAGTCAGGACATTTCAAGCAGACCGGGGTTTTTACTTACCATGGGGGACAAATTGCCTTATCTGTAAAAAACCGGAAAATATTGACCATGTTTTCTTACATTGTTGGGAAGGAGTATATTTTTGGGATGTACTTCAAAGGACGTTACAGAAAGAATTACCTTTAAATTCATGTGGTATAAGATTTCTGCCAATAGTGGACGAAGAGGGAATGCCTTTTGATTTGATTATGCTATGTGGACTTCACTGTTTATGGCGGGCCCGTATGGCGGGTTTCTATCGCGATCAGGATGCACGGCCCTGCACGAATGTATTTCCGTGAATGTATGGCCAAGTATGTTGAACTGCAGAAAACTCAGGAGATTTTACCTGAGTGGTTGTCGAGGGTGGAGCCCTTGGCAGCACTTAGGGGATTTTAAGTTTCTGTCGGACTGTTACTGCTTGTTTTTGTTCTGCTTGTGGTTTGATGTATGCGCCTGTAAACAGGCAATAAAGCAAAAAAAAAAGGCTCGTTGGTCTAGAGGTATGATTCTCGCTTCGGGTGCGAGAGGTCCCGGGTTCAAATCCCGGACGAGCCCAATTTTTTATTTTCTTTTTATTGCGTTTTCTTTAAAACTTCATACACGAGTGCAGTTTTGAGAACACACTTGACACATTGCGGCCGATGTGGCGCAACAATTTCCGTTTGACGAACTGTTGGATAATGACAAACAGTCATCTACCATCTGCAGGCCAAAAAATTAACACCAAATGATTGACGCACAAATAAAGCTAAGGAGATCAATTGCCGGCACATGAGGGGAACAGACATGCACGAGAGCTTTTTTTGTATTTTTAGTTATCAGGGGGCAACGCCAACATTACCCCATTAAATGTTTTCGTTCTGCACACTATAGAAAGATAAAGTATCAATGAAGAAAGCCACAGCAGTAGCGTGCAATATGGTACAAAAAAAAAGCTGAATGTTTCCTCACCAAAGGTCATTCAACGTAAGTAATGGAGGTAATGACTGGTAATGCGTAATCAAGTGTAGGTCATGTTCGGGTGAAACCGAGTGAACACGACAGTCACTACGCGAAATTCGTGTACAAGTACGAGGCAACATAGAGATGCAAGGCAAGACGACTGCAACACGTGGTCCAAACTGTCCAAAGCCGAAACCATGGAGGAAAGGCCGAAACGGCGGGACAAATCAGGTCACGTGAACATGTCACTTAGGCAGTAGAAGCGTCCTGGTACCGTGTTCCGGTTTCGCGTCGAACTATGTGATAGTTCTGGCTGTTCTGGATAGATGACGCTTCGTAAGCGAGAAAGTTTAGTTCACTGTATAGAAAGTGTGCAAAACGAATTACACGGAGAAAGACGCAACCTTGAAAGTTCCTTGCCAAACACGTCATAGACTTCGACGGTGTACATTTACTTGGTCGACCAACTTTCTAGTTGGCAAAAAATTATGTAGGTTGTCCTCCGGTGGTACCGTAGACATATCAAATTTCTTCCTTCATGTCAGATGCCAAGTTTCGGGAATTTTCGTTCAGCTAGTATTGCCAAAATACGAAAAAATGCACTTTAAAAACCGTGATGTCATGTCATGCGTGCGGATTTCACTGCGAAATTTAAAAAAAGAAATTATTTGACCTCGACTTTTTTTCAAAAATAATGGACATTTTATAGTAAACTCAACAACATTAGGGTACTCAGAGCATTATCAAGTTGACAATAAGAACTGATTTCCTGTATCGTATCATGTCGGTACGAATATAGACCAAGATGCATCTGAAGAGCTCCTTCGAATTACAATTAAGTCCTGCTTTATGCTCGAATATAAGAAAACTAAGCTAACGTCGTTGTCACCATGCTAACAGCTGCCCTCACATACTTCCTCACACTCATATTCCACCGCACTTGCACAGACGGTAAAAGAAGGACACTCGATGGCTGTGACGTAGCTGTACACGACGATTGACATAAAAAAATAATAAATTCGACTAGTTCCGCTTAGTGAACACCGATGGAAAGGTGGTTGCGTTCCCTTCGTCAGGCTAACGCATTTCTATGCTAAAAAAATGAACCAGCCCAGAAGGCGTCAGTCGGACCAGTCGTTGTCTTAACGTTAACACAGAACAGTCGTTGACGCCTAGACTATCCCTTGTCCGCTGTCTTCGTTATTGGTTTATGCGTTATCGTCAGGAACCAAATGACAGACTGCGACTTTACAACGTTTCCATGTTTTGCAAGTCTTTCACACATGTTGTACCACTGCACTTTATTAAACGCCATTTGCTAAGCTGTGAGGTGGTAGTATATAAGTATATTGACACCAGCTTTTATAACCAAAAAGTATCGGGTAATAGGTAACAGCTGCGTGACTATGATAACGCGCAAGGCGTTTGTTGGGGCTAAGTGTTGTCGCTATTTTTAGTCATTCATTGTAAAACACACACACACACACACACACACACACACACACACACACACACACACACACACACATATATATATATATATATATATATATATATATATATATATATATATATATATATATATATATATATATATATATACTTATCGTCCAAGTGCATTTAAAAGATTTCTTTAATGCACCAACTCAATCAAGCATCCAGGGTTGCAACTGTTGGCGCAATGCTGCGTCCGCCAGCAGCAACTTCCCATCAAAATTTAGGTCAATGGACTAGCTGCTTCTCGTGCCGCGAGCCAGTGGTGTTACACTAATTTTTTAGGTGCGCTTTAAGAGCTTTGAGCTCCTTTGAAGTTTCGCTTTTGAAGTCACTTGTTGACAGTTGGGCCAACGTTTCTAGACTAGGTCTAGAAACGTTGTGTTAGACCACGTGTTCCGACCACAGCTCCATCTGTCCTGAAAAGCTTGTCGAGTTCATCACTGCTGTAGCATCCCTTAATTGGGTATATAGAACTTAAGTTTATTGTTACCATACTTTCCAGGCCGGCAAAAAGTAGGCTTCCTAGGGCAGCCTTCAGATACTGGACTTAGGCGAATGTATGGCGTAAGCATGTCCAACGCCACCTCTTCCTCCGTGGCCTCCTCTATTTAGATGCCTGCCGCATGAAAACAAACACAGCTGCCACACCGTTTCCCTCCTTCCTTTTCGATTACTGCCGGTTTTTAGCGTCACATGTGGCGGACGGTGCAACAACACGACATTTTGCATAGCCTCCGAAACAGCCATGCATAGTTGCAGATCTCCAAAAACTCTCGACTGACGCGCCCCTAGGGGCTATAATACTTTGTCTGAATGCATGTTTGTAATTTCATAAAATTAAATAAAAAGCTAAAAATGACTGCCATTGTAATATGTGTGCTTTTTATTGTGGTTTTCTATGGCGCTCTTTGGCCAAGCATGGCCCTTTTGCCATTAAAACCCATATATTATCATCATCATCCTCATTGTGGTCTCTGTAGATTCACAACACTGCTAATTCATATAGTTTTTTTGCACGCACAAGATACAGAAAGAGAAAGAGACAAATGAGCGCGAACGATCAAATAATTTATTTTTGAAAGGAACAAAACATAAGTATCTGGAAACCAGCATAGCACATGTGCAAGTCATGTGACAGGCAAACAAAAATACATGGCCAAACAGAATTTAAAAACTCTACTGCCTGTCTGTTGGATCCACAGAAGGTTGACTAATGCATTAGTTCATATATGCGAAATGCTTTTTGTATGTTCATGTGTTAGTTTATCTCTATGTGAGAACAAAATACCTGTATCTCGGAAGATGGAATAGCAATGACAAGATTTACAACGATCTGACAAGTGTGAAAAAGTTTCTTTTCCTAGCGAGTTAGAATGCTTTTTTATTCGTGTATTGATGCAGTGGCCAGACTGTCCCACGTATACACATTTATACAGGTTAGTGGTATATGGTACATGACCCCTTCTCGGCGTTTTATGAACTTCAATTCTTCTCTTGTGTTATAGCTACGTTTTCTTTCTCCTGTTTTAACTTTATGCCAACGGCCTCACACAAAGGTAGCCTTAGTAGGGGCGCTGAAAGCATGAAGGCCATACCTCCCGGCAACATTTTTTTTTTAGTCCGTGAGAAATCTTATGGATGTATGTTGCGCCCCTATTAAGTCACCACAATTGCGTCAGGGCGTTGGCAAAAGAGTTAAAAACAAGGAAAATGAAATGTTGCTGTAGCCTTAAAGAAAAATCATAGCTCATATAAAATGCCGAGAGGGGGTGGTATATCTCATACCACCAACCTGTCAAAAAAGAGACTGGCCGCTGCATCAATACCCGAATAAAAGAGAACGCTAACTCACTAGGAAAAGAAACTTTTTCACAGTAGTTAGATCATTGTAACTCATACCATTGTGATCCCGCGTTTGCCGTAGAGTAGATCCTCCGTGAGCAGTCACAACGTGGTTTATTTCGACATTTCAGCAAGGCTGAAACGTCGAAATAAACCACGTTGTGGCTGCTCACAGATCTACTTGACTACTTGAAACGCTACGGCCACAAACACTGCAGGCCCAAATATACCACAAGATGGTCAGAGAGAGAATTGCCTTTACCAGGATCTATGCGGTTAACAGCGAGCTCAAATGGCACTTCATGGTTGCCCTTTAGCTGTCCTGTAGAGACCAAGTCTACGCGAGCAGCTAGTCAGGCACTTTAAGAAATGCTCACACTAAGATCCAATAAAAACAACACTAACATACGTGTACTGTTCCTTTTTCAGCGGACGCGTCGAGTTTTTACTCAAGTCTTGTTACGTCACAAACGCATCAAGAAGCAATCGCCTATATCAATCAGATTCACAAAGCAGGAAAGCGCGCATAGAAGCAGGATTGTGGAAATGCTGATTACACTAAGAAAGAATGTCATGTAATGCGACGTTCGTGCAAATACAAAAGCCACTTTGCATGAGTACTGCATAGAGTTATTACGCCCATCATCACCTTGAACCTACTAATAAGTGACGCGAGAACGTCGTATTCAGGCAGGCGGGCAGGGTGATAGTCGCCCAAGATCAGTGAAATTTCGTTTGCCATTCTTCGTGACGTTGGCAAGGTGTCTCAGGCCGGCAAAGATGCCACCGCCCAAGCGGCGGCACGGCGTCTTGAAGTTGTCGGAATCCAAATCGTAGACGACCGCGCAACGTTTCCTAGTGAACCCAGCTTTGAACAGGAAGTTATCCACCGAGTCTCGACCTTGGAATATGTAGACTGGAGCCGGTGAAGCAAGGCTGCCCGGAGAGAGGCGTCTGCGGAAAGCGAGGCACGCCCAATTCTGGAGCGCCTTGCAAGGCGGATCCGTCAGGTTGCCGCAAACGTTGCCCACGGTCGTCGTAGAAGCTCGTCCTGTAACGGGATCAGTGGCTCTGGAAAGCTTCCTGATGTGAAACGCATTTAGATTATCAGTCCATCCATCAGCTAGAAACGGAGCAATGCTGAAGCTCGCGCAGATCTTTTCGGCGTAAGAGCCGTTGCCACGCAATGACTGTATCAAGGCAAGGTTCGCTCGCCCCCAAGTTTCGCAATAGTCGTTCGTTTGTCCCAAACTAGGTACTATAAAGTGCGTCTGCACGAATAGCCAGTCTACACTATCAGCCACCGCGTCTATCATTTGTTTCGCAACAGTTAGGTTTGCGGAGATCACAACGGCGATACCATCGGAGCCTGCGATAGCGCCGGCGACGCGATACGCGCGCCGAATGGTGTCGACCAAGAGAGACAGTGTGTTGCTGTCATCGCGTTGACCACAACCGGGCTCCGGCTCAGCCCAGTCGACCAGAATACCGTTCGCGGAGGTCTTCGAGACGATCGCCATGAGGCTGGTGACGAAGCGTGCCATGGTACTAGGGTCTTTACCAAGCCTAGAGAAAAACGCGCTTTCTTGAGAGTACCCGCCAACGGCCAACATGATCTCGGTGTCATGGAAGCCAAAAAGGTCCAGCATGTCCCGCCACTTGTATAGACCGACGTCAGTGTTGTCGAATTCTTCCACGCGGCTCTCGACGGTACCTGTGGCAACGACTTTGAGCGACCAGTACACAATCGAGGTGCAGTAGTCGAGTGGCATGTCTATGGGCGTCATGGCATTGGCCCGCCCCAGGCGAGAAACATTGAAGACGCAGAAAGTATGGTGCTGATTGCGCTGAAAGCCCGTGGGCGTGTAGCTGGTGGAGGATGTCGAAACGTTGGGTTCGTGCAAGCGTACTGGTCTGATACAGCTTGCCGGGAGTCCCGAGAAAGGGTCCGGGGTAATTATAGAAGGCGATGGAAATCCGGAAAACGATACTGTCAGCCTAGCAGCTGTCGGCCTACTTGTCGTTCGAAGTGTTGAGGGTCTAAAGCTGCTGCCAGTTGAGAAGTAGGTGATGATGAACAGTCCAAGTGGAAGGCTCAGGGTTGAAATGGCTACCACGCAGAGCGCTCATACTTGAAATAACGTCAGGCCTCCCCCTTGCTTGATCACAGCGGATTCATCGGCCCCTCTACCTTCAATCGGGCTCGACAACTCGGCCGGAGTGAGCTGATGAGCACTGTCAGTCACGACGTTCTGTCTAGGCGGTGTCGCGGCGGCCGAGGGCGACAATCTAGGTGTGAAGACGATAACTTCCGGGGCACCGATGTACATGGGCACACCCGGAAATCCATCGTATGGCTGCGCCTTCGGTGATCCGGCCGTCGAAGCAACCAGGACTTTAATTCTCGGAGGGCTTCCAGTTAGCTCCGGGCTCAGCGGCCTGCTCTCATATGGCGTGAACAACTGGGACGCCTGGCTTCCGCCAGGTGTTCCTACGGTGGAGATCCTGCCGGAACCGACACTCAGGCTCCGCCACGGGCTTTGCACGCCACTGAATGGCACACGGCGAATGGCTGCGGCTGGAGAGGTCGGGGCATATCTCGTCAAACGCCGGTTCTTGTGGGGTGACAAGGGCGTCGGAGTGTCTCCTTCGTTGCCCGTTCTGACTTCTGCACGACCTCGCCAATCGCGAGGTGCGAAGGCGGCAGCGTCCGTCAATGCTTCGGGACTTGACTTCGAGTGCTCGGCTTCTAGTAGTCCAAGCCACTTTTGCCGTCCACTGGCTTCTCCTTTCGTGGAAGCCACTAGGACGTTTGGTCGGCCTCCACGGTGGAGTCGGGTACTTGGAAGCGCGTCTGGCGTGTCTATTTGCGGGCTTTGTTCTCCGGGAGATTCTTCTTGTGGGTAATTGGGCCGTTTTGGTTTTGTAGACCCCGCCTTGTCCATTGGTGTCAAGCTTTGGTCTTGCAGAAAGAGATGAGACAAGATGAGAGCTCTGTGCGATGGCTGGTTGGTCAAGCGGATGATCCTTGTTAAACTGCCACAACCCACCGACGCTTGCTGGGTCACGACGTTCTTCTTCTTCTTCGTCCCTAGAGGCCAGCCAACCGGTTCCCAAAACCGGAACTGAAACCACGACACCACATATGCGAAGATAGAACGACCGTAGATATACGTAAAATATGAAGTGGGCAAGGAAGAATATCCCTTCGAAATCGTTCCGATAGGTAATTAGTTTGATGAATGGTGTCTTAGTAAGGTCGTCCGCAATGTCTCCTCGCTGACGCCCTCGCTCTGAAGCCCCAGAAAACAGCCCTCGAGAACGATACATAAATTTGGGTTCGAAGAACGCATAGAAACAGCGGTGGTAAAAGATTGATTGGTTATGCAATCAGATAGTACCACCAGAGTACTACCCATACTGCGAGAGTCACGAGGTCAGGTGATGGGAGAGTTCACAAGAAAAAAAGTTTGCTACTCGAGTTAAGTGAAACGAAATGAAAAACTAAATATTGACAGGGTACGTATACTAAGAAAGTACGGCACAGTTTTACCTGGTACACACACACACCCATATAGATATATATATATATATATATATATATATATATATATATATATATATATATATATATATATATATATATATATATATATATATATATATATCTATATATATATATATATATATTTGAAGTAAGTGTATACTTAAGGGCTCGTTTTTTTCGTGTTGTCGCACAATATTAATGGAATCTAACTGACAATAATGCCAAGGAAAGTATAGGGGTGGTTATTAGACCGAATTATAAGGGTAAATGTGAAGAAAGAAAAGCGGGTGGAAAGATAACTTGCCGTGGGCAGGTTTGGGTCCTGCCCACGGCAAGTTTATATATATATATATATATATATATATATATATATATATATATATATATATATATATATATATATATATATATATATTGTTACGGAAAAGAAGAGACGCCGTAACTACGAGGCTGGGGATGAAATATATTCCAAACCAGCGGTAATGGCGTGCCCGGTTTACCAGCGATCGAGCCGAGACAACCCTTCGTCTTCCTCATCAGGCACACACGCGCGTCGCCCCCTATAATGTCAATACACATGCATGTAGCATAACCCCCGGCGGCGCAAGCGCCGTCTCGGCGCATTTAGATGTCAACGTCACTAGGAGAGTTGTAGGGCTTCAAGCGCGCAACATGTACAATATCGGTAGCCTGTTGGGCACATGAAGGCAACGGGGTGGCAGGACCAATTTCATATGTTACAGGCGTAACCACACGAAGGACTCGGTATGGGCCTGTGTAGCGAGTAAGCAGCTTCTCTGACAAGCCAACTTGACGGGTTGGAGACCAGAGCAGTACCAAAGAACCAGGTGGAAAGTGTACGTCGCGGTGTCGTTGGTCATACAAGCGCCGTTGCTTCTCTTGAGAGGTCAGAAGGCGAGTACGGGTGATTTCGCGTGCGTGAGCGGCCCGAGTGATAGCGTCCATGGCATATTCACTGGTCGGTACTCCAGGGGACGGTATGACGGTGTCTAGAGGCAATGTTGGTTCTCGGCCAAACAGCAGAAAAAATGGAGAGTAGCCGGCAGTGTCGTGGCGCGAAGAATTGTAGGCAAATGTGACGTACGGCAACGCGAGATCCCAGTCGGTGTGGTTGGTAGAAACATACTTAGCGAGCATGTCTGTAAGAGTTCGATTGAGGCGCTCCGTTAGTCCATTGGTTTGCGGGTGGTATGACGTAGTCAGCTTGTGCCTCGTTTTACAGGACTGCAAGATGTCGGCTATGACCTTCGACAAAAAGGTGCGGCCACGGTCTGTAAGCAGCTGCCGTGGGGCTCCGTGTTGCAAAATAACGTCCTTGAGGAGGAAGTCGGCGACATCTGTGGCGCAGCTTGTTGGGAGAGCTCGTGTGATGGCATAACGCGTGGCGTAGTCGGTGGCCACGGCTATCCACTTGTTACCCGAGGAAGACAAGGGAAAGGGGCCAAGTAGGTCCAAGCCAACGCGGAGGAAAGGTTCTGATGGAATATCAAGTGGTTGAAGGCGTCCGGCGGGAAGTGTCGATGGCGTTTTACGGCGCTGACATTTTTCACAAGCCGCAACGTACCGTCTGACTGAGCGTGCAAGCCCTGGCCAGTAGAAGCGTCGGCGTATTCGGTCGTAAGTGCGTGACACACCAAGGTGACCAGCAGTCGGAAGGTCATGAAGTTCATGTAGAACTTCCGAGCGAAGGTGTTTCGGAATGACAAGCAGCAGAGCCGGTCCATCCAGCTCAAAACTTTGGCGGTATAATACCCCATCGTGGAGCACGAACGAGCGATAGGACTGACTGGAAGATGGTGATTCGAGGCGCTCAATGATAGCACGCAAGGACGCATCATAGCGCTGCTCGTCACCGATGCATGTCATTTGTGAAAGGAAAAAGACGCAAGGCTCGGTGTCGGTGTCATGCATAGTGCTCGACTCAGCGACCGGGTAGCGTGACAGGCAGTCTGCGTCCTGATGTAGGCGTCCGGACTTGTACGTCACCGTAAAGGTATACTCTTGGAGTCTCAGAGCCCAGCGCCCGAGCCGGCCAGTAGGATCCTTCAGTGACGTAAGCCAACATAGCGCATGATGGTCAGTGATCACAGAGAAATTAGTGCCATATAAATATGGGCGAAACTTTGAGACTGCCCAAACAAGAGCAAGACATTCACGCTCCGTAATAGAATAGTTGCGCTCAGCAGCTGTGAGGAGGCGGCTAGCGTAGGCGACAACTCGGTCGTGTCCCCGTTGGCGCTGGGCTAACACGGCTCCGATTCCGTGACCACTAGCATCGGTTCGAACTTCCGTCGGAGCGAATGGGTCAAAGTGAGCCAATATGGGTGGAGTCGTCAGTAGCGTGATTAGGTGAGAGAAAGCAGCAGCTTGGTCGGTACCCCACGTAAATGTGACGTCTTTCTTTAGAAGCTCCGTGAGGGGTCGAGCGATGGTTGCGAAATCTTTCACAAACCTTCTAAAATAGGAGCAAAGTCCTACAAAACTCCGGACGTCTTTGGCTGACTGGGGTACAGGAAAACTGGTAACTGCACGAATTTTCTCTGGGTCCGGCTGCACACCAGAGGCGTCGACAAGGTGGCCCAACACTGTAATTTGCCGGCGTCCGAAGCGGCACTTCGACGAGTTCAATTGGAGGCCTGCAGTGCGGAATATGTCGAGAATAGCTGACAAACGCTGAAGGTGGGTCTCAAATGTTGGGGAATATACAACGACATCGTCAAGATAACAAAGACATGTTGACCATTTGAACCCTTGTAGCAGAGAGTCCATCATGCGCTCGAACGTGGCTGGGGCGTTGCATAGCCCAAATGGCATAACCTTGAACTGATATAGGCCGTCTGGAGTTACAAATGCGGTCTTCTCTTGGTCTTTTTCGTCGACAGCAATCTGCCAGTAGCCAGAACGTAGGTCTATTGTGGAAAAGTATCGGGCGCCGTGGAGACAATCGAGAGCGTCATCGATGCGGGGTAAAGGGTAAACGTCCTTTTTCGTGATCCTATTCAGATGACGGTAATCCACGCAGAAGCGCCAAGTGCCATCTTTCTTTTTAACGAGCACAACGGGGGACGCCCATGGGCTCGAAGAGGGTTCAATAATTCCTTTGGCTAACATCTTGGTGACTTCCTGGTGAATTATTTTACGCTCGGTGGCAGACACCCGGTATGGTCGCCGATGAATGGGATGGGAATCACCTGTGTTAATGCGGTGCTTGACGAGTGAAGTCTGGCCGAGTGGACGGTGGTCGACGTCGAATATGTCGCGGTATGAAGCCAGAAGGCGGCATAGCGCGGTTGACTTCTCAGGTTTGAGGTCCGGGGCGATCATGGAGCGTAAGGTCGAATCGAGGCACGTGACATCCTGCGAGTGATGTGGGTGCTCGGGACATACGTCTGCCGTAAAACAGGTGACGTGGTCGTCAATTAAGGGCCTTAGTGTGGCGACCGAAATTCCTTGGGGTAGCACTTGTTTTATGAAACCGAAATTGATAACAGGTAAATATGTTCGGTTAGAGGCCATGCTTACGACAGAGTGTGGGACAGTAATGTCACGCGCCAGGAGAACATCAGTAATCGGCGTCACGATATAATCACCGTCGAGCACGGGAGAGGGTGTTGCCAATTCGATGAATGTGAGAGCTTTAGGCGGTATCCGGAAGAAGTCAGTGGTGCACAAGCTGTTTGGGAGTTCAGGGTGAGAATCCGGGAGAAGAGGAAGTTCTAGGCAGAGTGTACCGGCGGCACAATCGATGAGGGCAGAATGCGTCGATAGGAAGTCCATGCCGAAGATTAGGTCGTGGGGGCAATTTTCAAGCACCGTAAATAAAACGGGAACATGGCGGCCGGCAATACTAACACGAGCGGTACACATTCCAGTGATGGCCACAGTTCCACCATCAGCGACACGGAGGGCTTTAGTTGCTGCAGGCGTGAGGACTTTTTTGAGCAGGCGACACAGATGAGCACTCATTATAGACACTTGAGCTCCGGTATCGACTAACGCCGTCAAAGAAATACCGTCCACATACACCTTAATCAAGTTCGTATCAGTGGGGAGCGTCAATGGAGGATTTGGATCATTCGCAAGCGATGCAGCACTACCTCCCGGAGCTGCATGATCTAGTTTTCCGTCCGAGAGGATCCACAGTTGACCGGCGACGGATAGCGGCGTGGTTGGGGCGATGGGGAACGGCGACGTTGAGGTGGTGGTGAACGAGCAGTGGAGCGGCTGTTGGGGATGTCCGAAGAAGGGTACACACGACTGGGCGAATACCGACAGGAGTCCTCGTATGGTCGATTAGAGGAAAATTGGCTCCAGTTTGAGGGCGTCCAAGTGCTGCGGCAGTAGCGGGAGATATGGCCTACTCGGTGGCAGCGGAAGCAGATCGGCTTGTCGTCTGCAGTTCTCCATTCCGCCGGATTGCGGGATCGCGGAATAAAGTGTGTGTCATGGCGTGGTGCATTTGTTGTCATTGGTCTGGAGACGGGTCGGGAGACAGAGCAGGCCACAGGAAAACCAAGCTTTGCAATTTCCTGCCTCACGACGGCTTGAATAACGGAGACCGGCGGAGGCGTTTCTGCGGCGCCATGGTCGAGCGGTTGTGAAGGAAATGGTGCCGGACTTGACGCCTCAAGCTCCCGTCGAACTATTCGTGTCACGCTGTCCTGCATGGGTGGTGCGGCACCGAGATCGGTGCAAGTGGATGTAACAGCCGTGTTTGGTAGCCGCGTAAATTGAGGCAGAACACGGCGGCTTTTGGCCATTTCGAAGCGACGGCATTCCTTGATGGTCATATCTACGGTCGTGACATTATTGTAGACGAGCAAATTGAAGGCGTCGTCCGCTATGCCCTTAAGTATGTGGCCCACCTTGTCACTCTCTGTCATTTGCTCGTCGACTTTTCGGCACAACGCGAGCACATCCTGTATGTACGAGACATACGACTCTGTTGACGACTGCACACGAGTGGCGAGTTCTTTTCGCGCTTCCATTTGGCGACCGGACGGGTCCCCAAAGATGTCACGTAGTCGCTCTTTGAAGGTATCCCAGCTGGTGAGCTCGGTCTCATGGGCGTCGAACCAGACCCGTGGGGTGCCGTCCAAGTAAAATATTACGTTGGCGAGCATCATGGTAGGGTCCCATCGGTGTGTGTGGCTAACACGCTCGTACATACGGAGCCAGTAGTCGACGTCAAGCCCAGGTTGTGCGGAGAATGTACCTGGATCACGGGGTGTGGGCATCGTCAGGTATGTGGTGGCTGGAGCTACAGATGGAGACGCTGGCAGGCTGTTGTCATGGGTAGCCATGGCCGGAGACTGAATGGTGCGGCCACTGCGAAGCTTCGTGGCGAAGACGGGGAACGTTCCACCTCCACCAAATATGTTACGGAAAAGAAGAGACGCCGTAACTACGAGGCTGGGGATGAAATATATTCCAAACCAGCGGTAATGGCGTGCCCGGTTTACCAGCGATCGAGCCGAGACAACCCTTCGTCTTCCTCATCAGGCACACACGCGCGTCGCCCCCTATAATGTCAATACACATGCATGTAGCAATATATATATATATATATATATATATATATATATATATATATATATATTAGATCCTCCGTGTGAACGGTAACAACAGAAGCGTTTGTTCACACACGGGGGTCTACTTGACTATTTGTAACGCTTCGACCACTTTCGCCACCATGCCTGCCTATACATATATATATGCATGTATATAAAGAGAGAGAGAGACAGAGAAGTTGTCAATGGATTCTGAACACACCTTGTACTAAAGAGAAAGTACTATTGGAATCAAACACCTAGATCAAACTCATGTTGGGAGGAATCTTGGCAAGTATACCACCGAAAGAGCTTCCGGAAGGGTATATATTTTATATGCGTAGTAAAACAATGGCACAAAATGTTACAGAGAGTCACAGCTGTCATTGCGGAAATTCCGCATATTTGCTGGAACATTACTTGCAAAGGACGGGAGGGGGGATGAAAAGAGGTGGATGATGATGATGATGCTCCTAGGATTATTGGCACCTACCCACTCAGAGGAATCGACCAAGTGTCGGACTGATTATTCATGCTGAATTTATTAATATTATTTTTAAGGGCTGACTGGGTTACCGATGCAGTTGTGGCTATACTTGGTGGCGTGGTCGTAATGAGAGCAAAAATCTTGACTTGTGTTCCAAGCCACATTTGGCATTAATATTCATATGCGACGTGGCAGGCACCCTGGCGGTTGCGTCAATTCATGGGCCAATTACAAGACCTTTATAAAATACTGTGTCATGATTTTGAAGCTTGGGCATTCACGAGAAACATGCTACATCGTCTGCTTGAAAGAGTATGTATTTGCAGTGCCTTAGATATCCCTTGTACCGTACGTGGTATAACGCAAGAAAATTTAAAGTTTCCTTCGGTTAACCACATTTCAGGATACCAACACTCATTTCCTTATTCACACAGGTTTTACCCTCCCCTGCACCCTCATGCACACATCTTTGCTACAGAGAACCTGTTCCATCATTACCTAATGTCTGAATTATGACTATGCGGACTTTCGACAATAATAGCAATGGACGCCTCCTAATTTGACTTCCAAAAGCTAATAAGTGCGGAGCCCTTCAGGGGCCCGGGCTGTCGCATGGGGGAGCCGTCACTTGGTGTAATGGAGGCAAAACCATGTATAAACATAAAAAATCCCAGCATATCTACGGAGTGAATTATGATGAGTGGGCCGATGCGTCCATCCGTGCGTGTGTCTGTCCGTCCATGCATTAATCCATGCGTCCAATCGCGTTCGAGAATGCAGATGGCGCGCGGGTAACACGGACGAAACGCCAGCCAAGGAAGCCTAGCGCAAGCGTCTTCAACGCGCCCACGGCTCTGCTCCATCCATGCCCCACCAACAATCCGCCACCTCCGGAAATGTTGTAGGCCCGTGTGCTCAGATTTGGGTACACGTTAAAGAACCCCAGGTGGTCAAAATTTCCGGAGCCCTCCACTACGGCGTCTCTCATAAGCATATGGTGGTTTTGGGACGTTAAAGCCCACATATCTATCAATCAATCAATCAACAATCCAACACGTACGGAGACTATCTGGGAAACTGAGAGAGGCACTGATTCCCGCACTATGCAGATGGCGCGCGGGTAACATTGACGAAACGCGGGTCAAGGAAGCCGATCGCAAGTGTCTTCAACGTGCCCGCCACTCTGCTTCGTCCATGCCCCACCAACGATCCGCCACGTACGGCGACTATCCAGGAGACTGAGAGAGGCACTCGTTCGCACACTTAGGCAAAGCGCGTGGAGCAGCCAATCGGAGAGTAGCGCCAGAGTAACGCCATCAAAGAAATGAGACGAGAAATGGCCATCCAATTCTTTGTAGTGTGCCTATTGTAGTGCACCTATTGAAGTGGTTTTCCTGGCTTTAGGCTATGAAGTCAATGCGATAACACCATACGCTGACTCCTGATGGCAATATACGCTTGTACCACGCATTGTTACGGCAATATTTCATGTTGTATTGTGAAGTACGTATAGAGGACGCATGTGTTTACAAAGCATGAAAGTTACTTTCACTGCAGCCCCGCCGCGGTGGTCTAGTGGCTAAGGTACTCGGCCGCTGACCCGCAGGTCGCGGGATCGAATTCCGGCTGAGGCGGCTGCATTTTCGACGGAGGCAAAAATGCTGAGGCCCGTGTGCTCAGATTTGGATGCACGTTAAAGAACCCCAGGTGGTCGAAGTATCAGGAGCCCTCCACTACGGTGTCTCTCATAATCATATAGTGGTTTTGGGACGTTAAACCCCACATATCAATCAAAACTTTGACTGCATTCCCAAGCAGAGGAAGATCTTTTCACTGCATTGACAGGTTCCAAAGCGGGTTCAGTTATTTGAAATTATGTGCAGTATAATTGACTGAATATTTACTGAATTAACTGAATAAAGGATGACATCGATATGCTGCTTGGAGCTTTTTAAAACAAGAGGCTCGTGCAATAGCCGTAGAGATCGGATCAGAAAAATCATACTACCGTTAGAACAAGAAAAAGAGATTGTCTAAAAGCCTCTGTAACCTTCACGAGATTAAATGAGAAAAGCCAAGAGCATACAATATTGAAATTGAAAACATCAAGTGCCAGCTACAAAATAATGATGCTTCTCACTACAGAGGCGCACCTCTTCGATCTCGGAACAGCAGGACTTTGAATTCTGAGCAACCAACCCGTCAAGCTTTACTTGATGAGTGGAATCATTCCATGTTCAAGTTTATTCCAGATGTGCATTCTAACGGTGCTCTTGTAACAAATACAGCGGACATTATCTTGCAATTCGAAGGGTCCTAGGATGCGTTGTTTAGTACTCCTCCTGATTATCATAAGCACGAAAACAAAGCAAACTTTGTTTCTCTGTTACGTACACTGACCGAAGATGATTGAGCAATTATTAGTGGTGCATTTATGTTGGAGGAAGTTAGGCAGGTCATTGATCAACTACCTGTTGTCAAAAACACCTGACCTTGATGGGATTCCTGCTGAATTTTAAAAATCATTCAAAACAACCATCAGTTCTATTTTGCTGGATATATTTAGGAAAAATTACAAATTGAAGATTCTCCCACAGTCCTTTGGCAAAAGTCAAACTGTTCTGATTCCGAAAAGTTCTGAAAAGAAAACTCTTCAATCCTTTGAAGGATGCATGCCAATAGCATTGTCAAATGTTGACTACAAAACTTTTGCCAAGGTATTATGAAATCGATTACAGTTTGTAATGACAGACAATACCTATCAGTTATCACAAGAAATGTGGAATGGAGGGGTGCTCCACACAAACAAACATACACATCGCTCGAACACTTCTTCAGTATTGCTACAGTTGTGAAGGACAGCTTGCTATGCTGCAGGTAGACCTTGCCAAAGCTTTTCCCCGTGCCAGTCATTCCTTTCTCTTTTTCTTTTGAAGCATGCAAATTTAGCCTCTGTTGGGCTAAAAACCGTTAAACTTTCTTACAATGACTGTTCAAATTGACTAAATAATAGTGGATATCTGTAAAAGCCGGTACGTATTCGCGCTTCTGTAAAACAAAGGCTGCCCAATGTCCCCTCTGCTGTTAGCACTTCACCTTGAACCACTGTGCCTTAGTGCAATACCATCGAACAGTATTCGTGGCTTCATTATATTAGGCGATGAGCTTAAGGCATTCACTTATGCAGTTGACAAAGCTTTTTTCGTGTTCGGACAAACGAAGTGATGAGCATGTATTATCTACAGAAAGTAAATTTGGCATCGTATCAGGAGCTCGCTTAAACTCGTTTAAAATTTTAGGATTATGGTCTCATGGGGTGGTACGTATGTCTGACAAGTTCGCAGGAATTAACTGGACTCGTATTCCACCAACGTACCTTGGTGTGCTACTAGATGTGTACCATCTCGGTGCGCATTACTGGAAAGAGCACGTTGCTAAGCTTGAACGACAGACCCAGACTTTTGTTCCACACCGCTTTTCTATCTTTGGGAGAGCTGAATGAGTGCGTGTACTTTTGTAGCTACTACACTTTACTATGTATTACAATTTATACACTGTGCTCGATCTTACATACAGCGCTTTCATCGGACTTTTGCAACTGTTGTGTCGTCTTCGACTCTTTAACCAATGGGACGGGACGACCTATTCAGAGCAGTAAAAGAGGGAGGGCTGGGTTTAGCTCATTATATCTATGGCAAATAGTTTCACGGTGCTGGTTTTTTTTTCGCAACAACTCCCACTCATAATTTGGTCATTTTTGCTGATTACATTTGTTAATATCTTACCTGACTTGATTGTTTTTTCAGATTTCTCTCTACGCCCGTTTTTGTGGGGATTCATGCAGTAAGTTTTAATCGCTGTCTGGTTTCTCGAAGTCCAGTTTTCTATAGAACACACATACACAGTATCACGCAGAAAAGTCTATAAAATTTGTTGTCTATGCATTTTCCACCTCCACTTTATCGCTCATTATATTCCGACCTTGCACTAAAACGAGTCCGAAAAATGTATATTTCGCCTGATACGAAAACCGTCTTTTATCGTCATACAGATACGCTGCCGGCAAATACCATGGTTGCTAAAGAAGGGCATTTGTGTTTCTTCATTTATTTTACTCTCTGGGTTGTACCAGAGACATTAGAACACTGCTTTATAAGCTGCAAAGATGTCATTCTGTTTTGGGACATCCTTCGACGAGCCGTTAAAAAAGCTTTTAACATCAATTCCCGTACCGTTACCTTCTCCCAACATGTCTTGAGGAAGTGCCATTTGATATGTCCTTTTTTATGGGACTGCGCAGTATGGGGAAAACGCGCATGCAAGACCGTAATGCAGAGCCAACGACTGCTTCAAGGGTACATTTCATGTGTATGGCTCTTAATTTAAAGGATATCTGTGAAGAACTTGATTTCAGGCCAGAGTTTCACCCAATCTTGATGAGCTGTTCATCCTTGCCAACCTTTTGAAGAACTTTTCCTCTTTTTATGTACTTGCTAAGTACATGCGGGTAAGCCTTTGAATGCTTGTGCAGTAGTTGTGCGACTATTGTCACTGCGTGAATGCATCACCAAACGCCAAAGCAAATGCTACAATTTCAAATACGCGTTATAATAAATACCACGAAAGAAAAAAAAACGATGCATGGCCGTGTGGTAGAACATCCCCCTTTGTGGGTGAGCGCCATCCATATAGGAGGTCATCATCATCATCGTCATCGTCATCATCCACTTGCCACGCAAACGACCCGAGTTTGATCTCACTCGCACCCAAACGACCCTGCTTCGGTCCCCACTCTGGCCCAGGATTCTTTATAATTCATTTGATTTATGATTCTTGATTTTTAGGGCACGCATAAGATGATCATTTTTCGCTCACAACTACCGACACCAACGCCGACGCCAAAATTTCTCCGAAACGAGCTCTTCAACGCTATCGCGGTAAAGATACACAACTGTACCCGGCTCAACTTTTTTTTCATTACACCACGTTTTACTTTCCACCTAAAAATAGCGTCTAGACGTATGCATCGGGTGCCTCTGCAGTC
The DNA here is from genome assembly GCA_013436015.1 of Rhipicephalus annulatus. Taxonomy (NCBI): domain Eukaryota; kingdom Metazoa; phylum Arthropoda; class Arachnida; order Ixodida; family Ixodidae; genus Rhipicephalus; species Rhipicephalus annulatus. Next base: position 192,340 of record WOVY01001637.1, on the reverse strand, counting down.
GGCCCGCCCGCGTCTGAGTGTGCGACGATGACGTCTGATGACGCCACCGTTTGACGTCCCATGCTGATGCCGCAGTGACGTTACAATGGCTTCATTGTGACATCAATAATTCTGGCGATATGTGATGCCTCAATGATGTCCCGAGGCAGCGTAGTTATATCTTGATGATGTTCTTTGCAAATCTCGCGTTGACGCCGACCATCACTTTCCTAAAAACTGAAGCCGACTACCGTCGAAAAGTTTAAAAGCTCCTCCAATCAACGAACTGATGGGACATAACACAAAAGAAAGAAAAAAAACATCCCGAGAAAAAGAAAACCTAGCACATGGTTGACGTATTTGTCTTTCGTATTTGGTGCTTATCACAGTAGAATCTGGGGCTGTCCAGCTAGTTAGGGCTATCGCCAAAGACATCGCACGATGCTCCGCGGATGACAGCTCCCGGAGGCCTAGCCCGGGCAAGTGATTCCTCGTTGGATCCTTATTAAACTTTATTACCAAGCTACCTACCAATTCAGATCTCAGCAGGAATGTAACCTTCGGATATGTCTCGCGGATCTTCTATATCTTCACTTATCAATGACCAGCGAAATGTTGAAATTACCCTACGTCACCACCCTACTACCCTATACGCTGGCCGAAAAATTTTGGAAATACCCTACAAGTAGGGTAACTATCCTAATGTTGGCAACCCTGGTCGGGGCCTAAGATGCTTCGCTTCTAAAACATTCTGGCAACGCACTTGATGAGACCACCTGATACAGGTGAAGTAAAGTCATCTAGACGTCATCAAAAAGAAAAAAAAAACACTTTCTATCTCTTTTGTAAATGCACGCCAGTATATCCGCGCCGGCGTGTACTCCGTATACCCACCCTTCACCCAAGCAAACCTGTTTTTTTTTATTCCTGCCAAACTATAACTAAATTTGACAATCTTGTCACGACTTTGCCCCACTTTCCAAAGGCATTATCTCTAGAAATGGTGACGCTAAAGATAAACTTACAGCAGAGATCTATGAGCAGACAGATCCAAGCATTTTTTTTTCTCAATAGCAAACTCTGAACAAGTTCAGCGGTCATCACCAAGGCAACGTCGACTTACACCACACCCTTTGCGTCTGCCAATATAACATGGGCCAGTCAGCTTACCGGTTGGTTTCGAAAAGCCGCGGACACAAAGCGTATTATGCTGTTGCAAGACTGACTGGGTACCTAAAGGGCTTTCCCCGGCGTCTAAACAGCGATGTCTTCAGCAGGCCGAGAAATGCAGTATACATTTGGAGGAAAGGGAGAACAAAAAAAAACGTGAGAACACCACCAGGTCTGCACGGAACGCGCAGCACAGTCACAGCGAAAGCATCAATTGCGGCCTTTCAGAGCCTTTTCTAAAACCTCTTTGGGTAAATTCTAGAAGCACACTTGCTGGGCAAAAAGTATATGCCATGAGTAATCCTAATTTCCGTGCAGTGGGCGGGCATTCATTTGTTTGTTTGATTGTTTTCCTAGATAAGTGGCACGTACTCACTTCAAAATGTGTTGGCAGCTTGACTGTGGAATGTAGTCATGTTCTCACATGACACGCATCTTGAGGTTATTTATCATGTTTGCACCAGTCACACACATTCGTCATCCATTGGCGTCACGTAATATAAAATTTGGCATATGTGAAGCTATAGCGAAACGGCGGCGAGCGCATCATCAGTGTGGCATGTAGTCATGATGACACGCATGTCGCGATTGTCATGTTTAGATGTGTCATTTACCCATGTCGTCCGTTCGCGTCACGTAATACCGAGTTTGGTACATGCGAAGCTAGCAAAACGGCCGCGAGCGCATCATGAGCGTAGCATTTAGACATGTTGTTACATGACACGCATCTCATGTTTGTTACGTTTGAATACCTTCATATCCATTCCTTCACATCCATCATACCTTCGTCATCCATTCATGTCCCGTAATACCAAATTCGGTATAAGCGAATCTAGCGAAACGGCCGTGAACGCGTCGTGAGCATGGCATGTAGTCATGTTGTTACATGACACGCATGTCATGCATTTCATGTTAGGGTCTGCCGCTTGTGTTCGCCATGCAATTATGCCTTACCATACGAGTTTTGCAACATGCAATGTGAACGAAACCACACCACCGCAGGAGCTGCGGGACCATGAAATGTAAATCATGACATTCATGACATACATGTCATGATTTTCATGTTATGGCTAGCCGAATATGTTCTTCATACACTCATGTTGTGCTATAGCAAGTTTGGTATCCATACCATTATCGAAACGGCCAGGAGAGCTAACAGTCGTAGGCGGATAGATAGATAGATAGATAGATAGATAGATAGATAGATAGATAGATAGATAGATAGATAGATAGATAGAATAGATAGATAGATAGATAGATAGATAGATAGATAGATAGATAGATAGATAGATAGATAGATAGATAGATAGATAGATAGATAGATAGATAGATAGATAGATAGATCAGACAGACAGACAGACAGACAGACAGACAGACAGACAGACAGACAGACAGACAGACAGACAGACAGACAGACAGACAGACAGACAGACAGACAGACAGACAGATAGATAGATAGATAGATAGATAGATAGATAGATAGATAGATAGATAGATAGATAGATAGATAGATAGATAGATAGATAGATAGATAGATAGATAGATAGATAGATATAGATAGACAGACAGACAGACAGACAGACAGACAGACAGACAGACAGACAGACAGACAGACAGACAGACAGACAGAACAATAGACAGACAGACTAGATAGATAGATAGATAGATAGATAGATAGATAGATAGATAGATAGATAGATAGATAGATAGATAGATAGATAGATAGATAGATAGATAGATAGATAGATAGATAGATAGATAGATAGATAGACAGACAGACAGACAGACAGACAGACAGACAGACAGACAGACAGACAGACAGACAGACAGACAGACAGACAGATAGATAGATAGATAGATAGATAGATAGATAGATAGATAGATAGATAGATAGATAGATAGATAGATAGATAGATAGATAGATAGATAGATAGATAGATAGATATGCTCAATGTGTCCGAAGTTCGCTAATTGAAATGCTTCGCATTTAAAATACCACGAAAAGAGGGTTGTGACAGGATCTATACGTATTGAACAAGCAAATAAAATTTCGCTACTTGGTTACACTTAGGCTTCATTTACACGAGCAAGACACGCACAAAGTACAACCTCACGTGCACCAATCGCAGATTTGTGTGCAACATTGACTTCCCAATCAAAACTACGCTTACTAAAACGGCCGGCGCGTGTTGTGTCACTCTTTAGGCAGACGATTTTACTCAGTTCTTGTACATGTCTTCTTACAGCGCATCTTAATCAAAGCAAGGAGCAAACGTCTGCTCAATTAGATTCACAAAGTAGGTATACGTATAGAGGCGCAGGGCTGTCGAAATCCCCATTTCACGCCTTAGAAGTATCACACGTCATCAAATGCGGTGTGCAAACGGAATAGCAAACTTTTCATGAATACTACATAAAGTCACTACGACGAACATCGCCGTAGGTGAGCTTATAAGTGGCATATGAGAACGTCACCTATGGACAGGGAGATAGACTCCCAAGATCACTGTAATTGGGTGGGCCTTTCTGCGTGGCGTTGGCAAGGTGTCTCAGGCCAGCGAAGATGCCACCGTCGAAACGAGGGCACGGCGTCTTGAAGTTGCCGGCATCCAAGTTAGACGACCGCGTAAACATGTTGCCTAGAGGCACCGCCTTTGGACGGCGAGAAATACATCAAGTCTCACCCTTGGAACATATTGCCGCATGTTGTTAGGCACCTACCGAAATCTTGTGCCACTTCCTGCTCTTATGCATTCTGCCACACCAACTGACAAGCCAAACGCGCCAAACTGAACGCGCCATGCAACGCTGGCTGCACGTGTCACTACACCACGCGCTGGAAAAAGAACGCTGGCGGTTTTTCGAGGAGCAGCTCGAGGCGAGACGCAAGAGAAAAAGTTGACGAGGTTTTCACTAGCGAGCTCACAACCTTTGTGTATTTAGTTGACGGGCACAAGTTCGCCATTAATAAATAGCTGTTTTAGCTTCCGGCCTTGTATTTGTTCGTTACAATATAGTGTGGCGCCGGCAACGACTGGTCAGCCGGAGAGCAGCGCTTTTGGAAACTGAGGCACATGCCATCCCGCTGTGCCTTGCAAGGCGGATTCATCGAGTTTCTGCAAGCGCTCATCCCGGTCCTGATCGAAGGTTGTCCTGTAACAGGATAAGTGGCTCTGGAAAGCTCCCTGATGTGAAAAGCTTTCTGAAAGTTAGTCCACCCATTGGCTAGAAACGGGGCCAAGCTGAAGCTCGCGCAGATCTTGCCAGCATAAAAGCCGCTGCTACGCAGTGCCACTAACAAGTGAGTGTTATCTATTCCCTAACCTTAGCAATAGTTGGGGCTTCGTCCTAAACTAGGTGTAATGAGGTGCGTCTGCACGAATAGCCACTCAACACGATCGACCACCACATCCATTACATTTTTTTGCAACGATTTCGTTATGCGAGAACACAACGGCGATATCAGTGGAGCCGAGGACAACGCCGGAGACACGATACGCGCGCCGAATGACTTCGACCAAGAAAGACAGCGTGGTCCTGTCTTCGGGCCGTCCACATCTGGGCTCCGGCCAAGTTCAGTCGACCAGAACTCTTTTGCGGAGGTCTTCAAGACAACCTCCATGAGGCTGCTTATGAAGCGCGCCATGGCGCCGGGGTCCCGACCAAGCCTACAAAAGAACACGCTTTCTTCACGGCACCCGCCAACGGCCATCATGATCTCGGTGTTACGGAAGCCAAGAAGGTTCAGTATGTCCCGCCACTTGTATAGGCCGACGTCCGTGTTGTCGAATTTGTCAACGCGACTTTCCACGCTACCTGAGGCGACGACTCCGAGTGACCAGTGCACAATCGAGGTGCAGTAGTTGAGTGGCATGTTCATGGGCGTCATGAAGTTGGTGTGCCCCAGGCGAGAGACATTGAAAACACAAAAAGTATGGGGCTGATTGAGTCGAAGTCCCGTGGGCCTGTAGCTGGAACAGGACGTTGAAACGTTGGTATCGTGCAAGCGTACTGGTCTAATACAGCTTGCCGGGAGTCCCGAGAAATGGTCCAGGGCAATTATAGAAGTGAATGGAAATCCGGGAAACGATACTGTCGGCTTACTTGTCCGAAGTGTTGGTGGCCTAAAACTGCTCTCATTGGAAAAGTAGGTGATGATGAGCAGTCCTAGCGGAAGGCTCAGGGTCGAAATGGCTACCACGCAGAGCACCGATACTTGAAATAACGTCAGGCCTCCCACTCGGCTGACCAGAGTGGCTTCGTCGACCCCTCTACTTTATATCGGGCTTCACAACTCGGCCGAAGAGAGTTGATAATCATCGTATGTCACACTACCTTGTCTAGCCGGTGTCACAGCAGCAGAGACTGAGACTCAAGGTCTGGACACGGTAACTTCCGGAGCACCAATGTATGTCGGCGTGCCCGGAAAACCGTCGTGGTGGGATGCGCTTTTGGCGGCCCGGTAATTGAATAAACCAGGACTTTGATCTTCGGAGGGCTTCCAGTTAGCTCCGGGCTCAGCGGCCTGCTCTCATATGAAGTGAGCAACTCGGGCGATTGGCCCCCGTCAGGTGTTCCTACGGCGGAGATCTTGCCGAAACCGACACGCAGGCTCTGCTACGGGCTTTGCGCGCCACTGTATGGTGCACTGCGATATGTCTGCGGCTGCAGAAGTCGCGGCTATCTCGTCGAACGCCAGTCCTTGTAGAGTGACGTGGGCGTTGGAGTGTCACCATCATTACCCGTTCTGATTTCTGCATTTCCTAATCGATCGCGAAGTACGATGGTGGCGGCGCGGGTCAATGCTTCGGGACTTGACTTCGAGTGTTCAGATTCTAATAGTCCGAGCCACTTTTGTCGTCCGCTGGCTTTTCCCTTCGTGGAAGCGACTAGGGCGTGTGGTCTGCCTCTGTGGAGGAGTCGAGAACTTGGAAGCGCATTTGGCGTGGACATTTGCGGGCTCTGTTCTCCGAGAGATTCTTCTTGTGGTTGCTTGGCACTTTTTGAATTGGTATTTGCCTCCTTGTTTATTGGTGTCGCACTTTGGTCCAAGGAATGGCCAGGAACGAAGGGACTCATTAATTTGCGAAGTCGTTGCAATGGTCAAGCCTTGCTTGTTTGCTCTTTCCACTGTTCTGGCTCTTACCGACTACGGGAGATAGGCCATGAGGCACGTGGTCAATGTGATGATGGTCACCCCAAATGAATGATGCTCACCCGGAGAGGGGAATGGGCCAAGAACCAGGAAAAGTTAAGGTGTATTCAGCAGAACAACAAAAGTGATTTCTTAGTTCTTTATATAGAATATGGTTATTTTTAGAACAGAAAGAACATTTGTAATAAAGAAACCAATAGAATTCTTCTAATCACGTAAAATTATCTCTAAATATTTTAGAAGGTTAATTATTGCTGAATAGTAATAAAATCTTGACTTCAAGCTTGGTTCGGAGAAAGAGCTCATCAGTGGCTTGGAAAGGTATTTCCTTGTGTCAATAGTATTAAAGTACGGCAGCATTTTCGGGTACAGCGCGAGATCGACGAAGGCGACAGGGACACAGACGAGCGGTGACTCACAAATGAAAGTTTCATTTGAAGAACACAAGAACGCGAAAGCAATAAAAAAAATGATGAAGAAAGAAGCGTTTCAACATTGTGCGGAAGTGTTACATACTAATAGCGAAAGTTCATATACGCATATAGACACCAAAAAGGGCTTGTAGTACGCAAATAAATACTTCGCATTTCTGGTAATTCTCACACATGCATAACGGCCAAATAACGTCAATGAGACTCTGTCTCACGCAAAAAGATTGTACCCCCCTGTCCTTAAATATAACACATTGAAATATAGTATATGATGTACATATGTATATCGACGACATCGTGTGTGCACAGAGTTGAACATGATCGCAGTTCGCAGGCACTTCGACCTTCGCACGAGTCTGGCGGTGAATTCATAGGTGCTTGCAAACAGTTGCGCAGTAGTGGAAGCTTCCTCGGTCATGGTCCTTGTCGAGACAGGCTGTGTAGAATGCACAGAAGAGGTATAAAAAAAGATTTAACCAAACAAAACTAGACCCGCTATGCAACGCATCTCCTCAGCACTCGCATGCTAAAGAAGTTATAGATAAAGGTGTCGAAATGCACGAACAGACCGATTACGACAAATATGCCTACTCCGACGTTGCATCAAAGAATGACAGTTGTACTCTATTGATAATAAGCGTAATATGTGGAGTTTTACGTCCCAAAAGCAAGATCCCATTATGAGAGACGCCTTAGTGGAGAGCTCTGGAAAATTTGACCACCTCGCGTTCCTTAACGTACACCGACATCGCGCAGTACATGGGCGTCTGCCATTTCACTTGTATCAAAATGCGTGGGCGTCTGCCATTTCATTTGTATCAAAATGCGTGGGCGTCTGCCATTTCCCTTGTATCAAAATGCGTGGGCGTCTGCCATTTCACTTGTATCAAAATGCGTGGGCGTCTGCCATTTCACTTGTACCAAAATGCGACCGCCACGGCCGGGATACAACTCTCCATGCTCTCTCTTGATCAGGTAACGCCAAAAATGCAGAATACAAGCGAGGCAACAAGTTCTTGTTTTGTTCAGTTTCCGAATATACCTGCACTGTGACGGAAACAGACTAATTAAGATTTCACTAATTATCATCCACCTTAATTAGTGACGATTTAGTGTGAGTGGGCTGAGAATAAGTGGATTACAAAACTGATTGTAACGCTGTACACCTGCTTCCCGCGACCATAACTGCAATTTTACACAGAGAAATGCATCTACAATACGCGCACATGAAGGCGACGCATTGTCAGTGCCGGGTGGTGTAAGCGCTGTGGGGCGTAGTGGTGATGACGTTACTTTTTTAGCACGGAGGCTATGTGAGCTGGCAGTAACACCTTTGGTGTGCACAGAGAGTACAAAAGATTAAATCATAATTGTAAACTATAGCACGCGTTTCTCTTCATTTTATGTATAGTGATACTGTTTAGAGCTATTAGAGAGAGAGAAAGAAAGCTATTTAATTTGAAATACAGACGAAAAATGCCAGAGCCTGCATTATTTATATAGTTAATATGCCATTCAGTGTAAATCATCAAATTAAAAAAAAACTTGGGGATTTTTGTTGTAACGCGGAAGGGTACCGATCTTGAACTTCAACTAAATCCTCATCCTGTATGCTTTTTTCGAAATAACTTTCTAAGATTTACCCCTCGAATCTTTCTTGTAAAGTATATCTTGTAAAGTATATTTATGTTCAGCGGTGACTGCTCGTTAAGTAGCCCACTCATGGCAGAACAATTGGATTCATTATTTATTGTTAAGGTTTTCCAACAATTCAGCGACATAAATAATTAACGGTATATGATCGGCGTTCTTTAATCATTTTAAAGTTCAACGTAACGAACATTTGCGACACGTCAGTAGTAAGCAGCAGCACTTCGGGAAGCTCGTGCTCATATTAGTTTTTCAAAGAAAAGGCAGATTTTAATTTCTTCGTTACTGGTCAGAGTAGGCTACTCGGCGAGTGCGTGATAATTAACCATCAAACAATTATAATATGATCTTCGAACGCGACACCTCACTTGCAAGAGGTTCTCCCCTCCCGGCCTCGCCATAAGAAGCATCCGAACCCTCCTGACCCCCCCCCCCCTCCCATGATTCACACCTGTGCCTACAAGCAACGAGGTTAGACATATGAATTACCCCGGTTCGTTGTTTCAAGTTTAGCGTGGCGTAGTGAAATCTTTGGCTTTCGTTCTTTCAAACATCCACTTCGAGAAGGCCGGTGACAAATAGACATCTACAGTATGTCCCAATTGGATCTTATCGAATGTTTTCAAGCCTAGTATTGTGGCGTTTTTCGTTGTATGTTGCCACGCACGATTCTTATTTTCACTTTGGTTTCGTTAATTTTGCGCCCGCGAAGCCTGCAAGGAATGCTCAGCGCGAACTCCGCCTCATTGTTCGACAAGGTTCGTGATTATCATAGATCGTTCTGTGAAAATTGAGCGCAAGACTCGAGCACTAGACCTTATTCCAGAGCTTGCGCGATGAGTAGTGATAAGGCTGGAATATTCAACAGCACATGTATAGATGTCGACGCGCTTCATCGTTTGTCAGTCATCGACGGCCGACGCTCTGTTCGCCGATGTGAGTGCCAGTGTGATTTGATCGATTGATATGCAGGGTTTAACGTCCCAAAGGCCCCAAATATATGATTATGAGATACGCCGTAATGGAGGGCTCCGGGAATTTTGACCACCTGGGGTTCTGCAACGTGCACCCAAATCGGAGCACATGGGCCTTTCGCCTTTATCGAAAATGCAGCCGCCGCAGCCGGGATTCGATCCTGGGATCTGCGGGTCAGCAGCCGAGAGCCTTAGCCACTAGACCGCCATGGCGGGGCAGTGCCAGTGTGTATTGCTATACTCTGACCTTCAGTTTCGTGGCCACAAGTTCGGCCGAATAAAGGTTTTTTTGGCGCACCGACTGTTGCGTTCGCCGATGTCCCGACCACGTAACAATATCGTAATGTACTGTTATTCCCGCCGGCAATGACTATGGTTTCGTCAGTAGATTTCCCTGCTTTTTTACAAATTACATTTCCGGGTTATCTCAATGACTGACCTCTTACTGCGTAAATCTGTACAATTTGAAACATGCGATGCTTATCTTGTAACCTGGCCTAGCCTAACTAAACCAAACCTCACAAAACCACTGGTGAAAAGAAGTAAAAAAATGCCCCTACCTTCTCAAAGAGAATCGTGAGGAAATGAGAATGCATTTCGTTTTTGCGCCGAGGGAGGTTACCGGTACCGTCAGACATTCGCCTTCACCGACTTCTGCTATCGCATTCATTTACGATGGAGGCGGAAATGTTGTAGGCCCGTGTACTCAGATTTGGGTGCACGTTAAAGAACCCCAGGTGGTCAAAATTTCCGGAGCCCTCCACTACGGCGTCTCTCATAATCAAATGGTGGTTTTGGGACGTTAAACCCCACAAATCAATCAATCAATCAATCAATCAATTTTGCTATCGCATTGAGAGGCTCCCAGCAGCGAACGGTCGAGATGGAGGAGCGAGCAGACGGTATAGTAGGGCGCCAACATTCTCGGTTCCACGTTGGCGTTTCATGGAGGCGTCTCGAGCACACATTTTTGGGATGTTCTTGAGTGGCACCCAGCCAGCGAACGGTCCAGAGTGAGGCGCCAGTGGACGGGAGAGAGAGAGAGCGAACGGCGGTAGAAGATGCGGCGAAGCACTGCACCTATTTTCTCCCACACTCTCTCACATCACATGCCCTGTTTGCTAGGGGTGACGATAAGAGCGCGTGCCCGCAGCTCTTGCTACGGGAGAGGGAGTGAAAGCCAAGAGATAACACCTACCGGCGCGCGTACAACGACGGACGCCTGACATAGTTTGACTAAGAAATGCATTCGGATTTAAAAAACCACAATAACTTCGCATATCGGTTGTTCATGGCAGGCACCACATATTCCAAAATTTAGCCTTATATACTGCTGCGCTTCGTCATGCCACGACCGCTGGATTAAAAAACTTTGTTTTTTTTATCTAGCAGCCGTGGTCTTGCTCACGAGACCGCGGCGCACCCGACAGTCATGATATAAATAGTTTCCGCTCAAACTTTAAGCGTCTTTTCTCGTCTAATGTAAATACTACGCCTATTAATACATAAAGGCACGTCGTTACTACATAAAACGTTACGTTTGGCCAAGAAGTAATACCAGAATCACTTACAAAGCTTACCAGGACTTTCAAGTTCCTAACCTACAACGAGCGCGACAACCATATGTCTATGCGCTAAACTGAGCCATCTAAACAACGGTAGAGATGTTCGCCATTACAAAAATGAGTGAGTCTGACTAGGAGCCACTTTTTTTAAACCCCTCCCGTCCCCCTTCCCCCTTGAGCCCGTGCACAGTCGGCGGCATTGCTTTAAGGGGCACATGGAACGGGTTCATGCTCTCCCGTAGTAGAGTACCTCGCACTGTAAATCGTTTCCCACTTTTTCTGAGCACATCAGTGAACGTAAGCGAGAAGTTTGCATTAAAAAATATGAGCCTGACTAGGTTTGGGGTCCGTGAACATCGGTGAACGGCGCTCTCCTATGGTAGAGTACTCAACATTTTTTTTCTAAACGCTTTTTCGCAAACTCTGTGCGTGAGAGACAACGATGGCATTTAGAGCTGACATTTCTTTCCTATGTTGTAACCGGCTATGCCGGCCATATTCTAGCCAAACATGACGATTCGTGACGTCAGAGCACACACCGAGCGTCCGCAGCAGGCACCAGTCGCAGCAGTGACACCTGCCTTCGAAATAAGGTATCCGTGAGGTGCACGTGATGGCGCTTTCCTCTTCGCACCTGCTGCCCAGACATATCGTGGAGCCCAGACAGGACTCGAACTTGCCTGCGCACGGGCAGATGACGTGCACACAGTAAAGGCTCGTTGTAAACTGGCCACGAGTATTTAACGTCATTTAAATTATCGGTGAAACGCAGGACATACTTCTGCGCGATAGATGACAAGAAAAGAGCAGAGTGGGTAATGCGGTGGTGGTGAAAAACATTTATTTAAACTGTTTACAAGCGAGAGATAGGGAGGGCCGACCCTGCATAAACTCTAAGAGGAGACCCTAGTCCGGGACCCCTCTGGCTTTCGCGGCGGTACGCGCCCTGACCACGAGCGCTCTTTGACCCTCCAAGCCCGAGCAGGTCAGCCTCCCAGCTCTTTCGGGTAGGGCGTGAAGGGAAAGGGATTGGGGGGACCCCTGGGTTAGATAGGCATGCCCACACCATGCGGAAAGTAACCGCAAGTGAATGGTCACAGTGTGGGCGTTCCCCGGAGAAGGCGGGATTGAAGTGCCGAAGTATTGCCGGGCACAATACCGTGTTTGTGTACAGGCGTAAGAGCTAGAGCTCGTCCGCCTTGTTCAGGCCCGTCACCGGGGGCGGAAATCTGGGCTTGTTCCATTTATACATCGCTGTGATCTCGGAAAAGGAGGTGACCAGCTTTGGTTCTGGGAACAAACGGATGTTAAGGACTTCGTAGTCGAAATCAAGAAGAAATGTTCATGGGCAGGGTACGTAGCGCGAAGGAAAGATGACCGCTGACCACTAAGGATCACAGACTGGATTCCAAGAGAAGGCAAGCGGGTGAGGGGGAGACAGAAAGGTAGGTGGGCAGAGGAGATGGGAAAGTTTGCGGATGTAAAGTGGCACCAGCACTCAAAGGACCGAGTTGACTGTCGAAACATGGTAGAGGCCTTTGTCCTGCAGCGGGCGTAGACAGACTGATGATGACGATACTTCTACGCAATTCTATTGAACAGATAACGCAGTGGTCTTCCGTTTCAGTTGTTTGCTTCTGATGTTGCTACGGGGGATGATGATGATTCAACACTGCAGAGGATCGCTAGACACTTACTCACGTTATCTCAACTGCCGTGAAACAATTAGGAAGTCGACAAAATGCAGCAAAAAGTAGCACGCATGTCGCACACAGAGTTTCCAAATCTCCCTAACTCGTGCCGGGGCATACCTTCCTTAAACATTAGCGCTATCGACGTTTCGGTAGATAACTACGAAGGGCAATAGCTGGGTGCCCTTGCGCTGCATCCGTCTGCTGAGCAAGGCGGGTTTGCAGGGTAGCCCTGTAAACGCCGAAGGTCGGGTATGAGGCTACTTTCCACTCACTAATGTGTTCTTGCTCATACTGCTCATGATCAGTGGCAAAGCCAGGGGTGTTCAACCAAACCAGAATAGAGGTGTTCGACCCCCGAATTTATGGGCGTGTATATATACACGCCCACATACAAACTGAGGTAAAGCCAGCTGGCTATCTTTGGTTGATGTCGCCTTCATATGCTATAATGACTGTATTCGGTTCCAACTGTCATGTGTGCACTATGAAATCGCCTTTTCTTTTTTTGTTATCGCCTGTTAACTTCAACTTATATTGCAATCCGCGTCATAATTTCATTGTGCCGATACGCTTTGTAACGCGTGAAATAATTTTGTGTGATCTGTAAAACTTCACCAATTACCCCCCCCCCCCTTACTTAATGCCCTGTAAAGGGCCTGTAAGAAATTTTAAATAAATAAATAAACTCACCCACGAACATACGTAAAGTATGCTTGACCCCCCCCATTTACTCCCCTTTCTCTCCAAAAAACATATCTGGCCCTGCATGCTCACGATAGTAGAAGCCTTTCTTTCCATGTGGCCGCCACGACTTAAAGCGCGCGTGCGCAGTCTCACCTTTGAGGTAGCCCTCGCCCCAGGTGGTCACTTCACCACAGGTTCGCGTAAGCGCCTTCTGGTCCGCGTTGTAGAAGTGAAAGAAGACGACGGCGCCAATAGTGCCGATGAGGGAGCAGAAGAGGCACAGCGTCATCGCCCAGCAGGTGGTCTGCAGCAGCGAAATAAATGTTGGCCCGACCTAACCGAGTCTCATACGCACGCATTCCGCTAATCGATGAGCGAAAAAAAATGTGCGAACACGTACAGATGCAAGAGAAGTGACAGTTTCACCGCAAGGGAGAAGCGTTGAACGCGACAGCGACAACTTCGAATTTTTTTTTCACGAGGCAATAATAATGTCTAGGACTTAACGTCCCGAAACGACGCTATTGTCAGGTGACGGCCAGCTGGACAGTGCCGAGAAAGACAAAAGAGAGGCTGTGTCGGCAATGAAATTATAAAGAAAATTACATGTCGACAATAAAAAGAAGATACCGGGTGAACTTGTGCCCTAACAGGAAGGAATAAAATCATTCGAGGACAGCATACCACGTGGCCAGATGGTGGGCGCCAGACTGTGTGGGGCGCGTATGCGGCAATTATAGATCTTTGCGTCACACTCGGGCATCATACTCGCGACCGGCTACACTAGATAACGAGTGATAGTGACCAAGAAAGGTGTTGAAGCGAATAATCCGATAAGGCATTCCACCCCCGATTTATCTAAAGGCTGGTGCCCACCGGCGACTAGCAGCGGTCGCGCGACCATCTGTGACTGGCGACCAAAAAGTGAATGAATGATTGATATGTGGGGTTTAACGTCCTAAAACCACCATATGATTATGAGAGACGCCGTAGTGGAGGGCTCCGGAAATTTCGACCACCTGGGGTTCTTTAACGTGCACCCAAATCTGAGCACACGGGCCTACAACATTTCCGCCTCCATCGGAAATGCAGCCGCCGCAGCCGGGATTTGAACCCGCGACCTGCGGGTCAGCAGCCGAGTACCTTAGCCACTAGACCACCGCGGCGGGGCAGCGACCAAAAAGTGACTGATGTTCAAACCGGCAGAGGCTGCGTGCGAGGGACCGGAAGTCGCAATACTGGACAGTCACGTCCGGATCTCGTTATCAGCGAGAACTCTGGAGACCGGCGCCGATCACCGCCAGCTGAGTGAGCGGAGGAAACCGAGCGCGCCGCATTTCTTGTTTTTATTCGTTATCGCCAGCGCATTGAAAAAAGAAACAACAAAAATTGAGCATCACTGTTTGGTTCTAGCAGCTTTGCGACCGCAGTCGCGCGATTGAAAAAATGGTCAGGAAGCGACTAGCCAAAGCAGTCGCTTTGCGACCGTTCGCGACCGTCAGCGACTATTTGCGACCGGTCGCAAATGGTCGCACGATAGCTGCTAGTCGCCGGTGTGCACCAGCCTTAAGCCACCATGATATAAGCGTACCTTGTTGGATTTCCCTTCAGTCAAAAATAGCAGCGTCTCGATGGCACGCACGTTGCGATATGATTACGAGGGACGCCATAGTGGAAGGCTTCGGAAATTTCGACCATTCGGTGTTTTTTGATTGATTTGTGGGGTTTAACGTCCCAAAACTGCTTCTGATTATGAGAGACGCCGTAGTGGAGGGCTCCGGAAATTTTGACCACCTGGGGTTCTTTAACGTGCACCCAAATCTGAGCACACGGGCCTACAACATTTCCGCCTCCATCGGAAATGCAGCCGCCGCAGCCGGGAATCGAACCCGCGACCTGCGGGTCAGCAGCCGAGTACCTTAGCCACTAGACCACCGCGGCGGGGCAATTCGGTGTTTTTTAACGTGCATTGACATCGCAAAGTACGCGGACCCCTTCCATTTCTCCTCGTCCGCAATATGACCACCGTCGCCGGCACCAAACCCTCCACCTTCTATGCAGCATGCAGCCGAGCACCCCACTTATCTATAACGTGGCGGACGCTGTATGAAGGAAAGCCGCTAACTCATTTGGCATCCTACCCGGCATGATTCACTAAACGCTGACGTAGTAAAGAAACGCTGCCGTTACAGCGAGCGACGCGACCTTGCAGTGTTTGGCTATCACTTCCACTCTAACTAAGCAGTGGACGCGGAGCGCGCGTGGATGTATATTAGCTGTCTGCTAATCTATTTCAATATTTGGCATATGCGACGGCACGCGGCTGATTAGTTCCTGCATGAGCGACGCAGGCCCAACTCTGTAACCACATTGTTGGACGGACATTCGCGGGGCGAAAGACAGTTATGATCAACTACTTCTCGCGCAAAACTTTTCAGACAACGGAAGAAACAGACGCGGACGGGCACTGCTTCGTCCATTGTCTAAAATGGTTTGCACAAGAAGTAGCTGATCATGGACTACCAACTATCTCGAACTTACACCCTGGATAAACAGCCGGCGCTTATACCTGCCATCGTAAAGCTGCACTCGCACACTCTCACTCGCGTTTTCAACTTGCGACACACGGAACGATGTGAACGTACGAGCTGCCACGCAGAGGGAGTGCAGCTACACGTATCCCTCTCCTACCATAGGAAAAGGGCACACAGCGCTTTGGCGCGTTGTAGCGCGTGCGTGTGGTTAAGCCTTTACGTAACTTCGCGGTGATACCGGCGGTAAAAAGTTCTCCTGGAGTGTCCATATAAGTGCTATCGCGATCCCCCCCCCCTTTTTTTACGCTAGTTACGTTAACAATGGAGAGTAAAGCAAATCTGCCTCTCATTATTACACACTCGCCGTCGCATTACGGTTTCATATGCTCGCTCAGTTAGCAGCAAGCCTATGACTCACGTCGCATGCCCCTCCTCTGTTGGTGTTGGCAACCTGCGGCGGGTTATCATCGGCGGCACTCTCGCCATGGTCCGGATCAGCCCGAGGAACTGCCCCCGGCTCTTGGTTCTCGTTCATTGACGTGTGTGTGCGCGGTGAACGAGATGGCCGTGCAGTTCCAGAAGTTGCCACAGAGCGACGCCACTGCACGTGAGAGGAACGTTCCGTCTGAATGCCAGGATATTTTCTCAGGAAGACCCGAATAAATCTTACTGTTGGCTCTGTGCTAGTACGGTGGCCATTCTTGTTACCGACTGATTGTGTGTAACTTAAAGACATCATACGCTTTTAACCGCAAGCGCACATGCTTCATCTGGGGAATCGGTGTCGTGAGCTGTGTCTCCGCAGTACAATGCCATCACCAAACAGAAAGAAAAAAATTTCCGCGCACCATGCTTCACTTCCGTAGGCATCTTTGAACCAAAGATTCCACGCCGCAACTCTCATTTTTGGTTTAATTCATTCTTGGTTTACATCTCAATGAGGTCCTTGACAAGGTCGCACACGGGACCACCCTAAATAAAATCAACACCCTAAACTACAAGGTCTGCACATGTATGTACATTCATGCCCGAGCCTTTCTTATGGAGAGGACGGCCATCAACACCAAATACATGAGTTCATAGGAGCACGCATATATCAACCAAAATAACCACGGAAGGTCCCTTCTGTGTAGTCCCTGGTCCAATGAAGCACTAAAAAGTGGGCTAATAGATAGGTTTTTTTTATATAACGTGAGGTGTGTGAAGGGTTCGGTAGGTGTGACCTCAAAGCAACTCCCTTGCTGCAACGCAGAGCACTCATTAGTACAATAACTGTATTGGGAAACGTCCGGCAAGGACAACGCCACATTTTCTTTTCACACCTACTTGCTTAAAAAGCTACTTGAAACGCGTGCATAATAATTACGAATAACTCATTCTTCGGAAGATTGGCGAGTTCTAGTTTCCTAGCACAAAGCCCTACTGGCCAAAACTCAACTTCAGCGCTTATGAATCAATTCAGTGCTGCAGAGGTGCAGTTCATCTGCTGCGAAAGAAAGCCAAGTCTCAACCCAACCCCCTTTAAGGAATGGGAGAAGGCCAGGACTCTTAAGCCCCTTTGCCCCCCTCCCCTTCTCCACCATAATTGAAGCTGTATAACTGTATAAGTGTATAAGAAACTGTATAAGTCGATTCGCCACGAAGATTCATGCCCCACAGTGCTGGCCACTTACGTGACAATCGCACCTTGTCTGCAATGCAGTCTGAAGGAAGCGCTGTAAAAACGGAAACTTCGTGGCACAAAGGAAAAGTCAACTCGTCTTGTTCCTAGCTTCTTCTTTATCTTCTTTCTTAGACAATCCAAACGTTTCGAAGAAGGTGGACACTCGGAGTGGTGAGAAATTGTCGAATATAGCTGGAACTACTGTTTCCACAAGGTGCGCTAATGCACGCCTGTCATCTTCAGGGATGCAGGCGCCATCTTTTGCAGCGCGTACATGCTTATGCACGACTTGCCAAACGAAGAATGCAACAGTTAATTAAGGGATATTAGTCATTTTGTCTTTTGGATCCTTCATTTCTGAGTTCCCAAGTGCAAAAGTATGCGCGGCTGTCAGGAACTATACTAATGAAACTAATAGGTCGACTAATTATTTTGTTATATTATCCTAACGTGTCTGCAACATTATATACGTATTAAAAATCCATCACTAAAAAGAAAGAAAAAAATCCACGCACCATGATTCACTTTCACGGACATCTCTCAACCAAGGATTCCACGCTGCAACTCTCACACCACATCATACAAACAGTACACGCTGCTTCATTCTTGGTTTACATCTCAATAAGGTCCTTGACAAGGTCACACACAGGACCACCCTAAATAAGATCAACACCCTAAACTACAAGAAATAGCGCATGTACATCTATATTAGAGCCTTTCTTACGGACAGGATGGCCATCATCACCAGATAGATATATGAGTGCTCCTGTAGAAGCACTCACATATCAACCAAAACAACAACGAAAGGTCCGTTCTGTGTGCTGCTTGGTCTGTATTGCTCTGATTTTGGAATATGTTTTTATTTATTTAAATAAGCACATGCATTAGATCAAGCAGCACAATTTCTTGGGTCATCTGTAATCTTTCTGTAATGTAACCTCCATCATTCTAAATGTGTGCACTATTTTGTAAAACCACTCAATTCCTGTCCAATCTCCCACAGTGGGTACGCGCCACGGGCAATAGATGAACAATAACTGACATTTAAGGAGTCGTCATCATAATTAGCCTAACAAATAGCTTCGAAGCGACGAGCCGAAGTAACCGAGTACGTACACTGGAGAGAACACCAGGGTACCGGAAGGGCAATGACGGCTGCGTGACGACCGCGAAGCGATGGAAGGCTACACACCAACATGCCCGTAGATCTGGAAGTGCGAGTTTCTTATCTTTGGACAGCCATGCGATATCTGTGACTGGCAGAGATTTAACTCAAACCTCTCGGCATTGAGAGAGAGAGAAGTAAACCTTTATTTTGAAACAGTGCCCCGAGCATGGCCCGGTGTCACCCTGAGGTGGGAGGGCTCCTTAGTCCAGGAACCCTCTGGCTTCTACTGCCCTCTTGGCCCTGGCGACGAGTTGTTGTTGCTCTTCCAGGTCCTCGAGGGCGAGCTTCGCCTCCCACGTTTCGGTTAGGTCTTCGTTCGTCCGTCCTGCTTCGTCGTATGTTGTTGCAGATTACGTCTGGCAATACACTGGCATGCAAGAAGCAAGTGCGCCAGGGTGTCCGGTACGTTGCAAAGCGGGCACATAGAGCTATATCTAGTTGGGTAGAGACGGTGCATTAGGGCCCCCTTGTGTGTATGTGCTGCTTTGCAGGCGTCTCAGTATTACGCTTTACTTTTTGTCAGTTTTGGGTGTAGTGGAGGATATACTCCATATAGCCAAGGCCTAGCAAAGGCCTAGAAGCAACCTAGAAAAAAACCTAAATAGTCTTTCTCCAGAATCATCCAGGTTCGCTGTTTAAAGCCTCACACAGCTAAATGCAAGCTGCGCCACTAGCTTAACTGCTAACTTATCTTGTTTACTTTGTCACTTCCTGTTTCACTTATGAGCATGTGCTGTATTAAGAACAAAAAAACCTTTACTTAGTCTTTTTCTGTACCCTTCTGCTTGTCGTTCTTGTTTTTGTTCGAGCAACCAACTGCCCCGATGGTCGGATTCCCTTTGGTCAGCGGCACCTCCTGGTGATAATGACGACGCCTCATGACTCATACCCACTCAGGGGGATCGGCCAAGAATTGGTTATATCGGTTAGTGAGACATTTCCAGTATTGAATATTCGTGACCAAGAGAAAAAAAACGTACGTAAAATGAAAATTCAGTGAAACAACTGTTTTCCTCCCGTTCAGACAAGAGAGTGTAGTCATTATCTTCATTACCTCCTGCTCAAGGGTATTTGATCTTTTGAAGCCTACATCTTTTAATAATGTTTCGTGGCGGGTTCGGAACCTATTTAACGTTTATCGCTCTCCCACTCCTAATATGTGGCGCTCTCGATATAGAAAGTGTCATTAATGCAGGACATTCTTATGCTTCTTCATTAATGTTATTCTTTCTCCTACGCTCTGGGAAACCATAATCCTACGTAGGGTGCAACTATAGCTTCTCCAGGACACTGGAAGAACGCAGCAGCATGCTAAGGCAGTAAAGGCTAACACTTCCACTGTCGCAGAGAAAAAAGTCACATCCCGTATAGAAATGCTTTAGCATTCCTATGGGTTAACATGAACGCGCTAACGCTAATGAATGCGTAGAATACCTTACCATAAACATGCAAATACATTCGAAAACGTATTGTGGCAATATTATCACAAATATCTCGAAGCATTGCTGCAGGCGAGCTTCCCGTCAATTCACAGTTCTGTGCATTCAATGAGGGCCGAGTGCACATGAAGCATGTTTGTATAACTAATGTCACGTTGCGGGACGTTTCTAAGGTCTCTGGGCGCGTGAACCCAGTCTTTTGCCCACTTATATGCATATGTACTCGATATGCCAACACGTTCTTTATTCAAATCAGAATGTTCCCAAAGTATGCCTCCCTCAGTACAGCTGATACTGATACAGCCGAAAAAGCAATTCTTGAACTTTCCAATCAAGTTACGACAATCGCGTCTCGTTGCAATGACGCAGAAAATAGACAGCGAAGGTCAAACTTACTGTTTTTTGGACTCGATGATGATCCCGAGGAAGATTGGGCCAAATCGGAAGAAAAAATAATTAATTTGTGCTCAAACAAATTAGAGTTAAGAAAAACCAGCGCGCATTTTGAACGCGTACATAGATTAGGGAAATACACACAAGGTAAAAATAGACCCATAATAGCAAAATTTGCATTTTTCAAGGACAAACAGGAAGTACTGTCATCAGCTGGAAAACTTAAAGGAACGGGATTGTCTATCAGTGAAGATTTCTCTTTTACAACCAGGCAAATAAGGAAAAAATTGTACGACTTTGCCAAAGCTCAGAACACCAGATTCTACTTAGCCGTCGACACTTTACACATGGACAAAAAAACGTATGTGGTTGATAGTATTACGAACAAAGTGGTACTGTCGACAAGATAGCTCTTACATCCTCCGCCTCTTACAAAGCGCTATATCAAAAACCGCAGCTACACGTGCGCGGAAGAGTGTCTCCAAGATAACCCCCTTTCTAACAAAACCTCATTATCTTTTACGTTTACAAACATACGTAGTTTACTGCCTAAAAAAGAAGAAATAGGTTCGCTGCTAGACGACAACGAATCTGACGTCCTCGTGCTTACTGAGACGTGGTTGCAACCTGATATTAACGATGATGAGGTTTTACCAAATTTTAACACCTTTAATATCTATCGTAAAGACCGCGCTGATAAAAGAGGTGGTGGTGTTCTTTTGGGCATCAGAAAAACAGTTTGTTCTTACGTTGTCGACACAAAATCTGCCCTTGAGATAATTTGGGTTGCTTGCAAAACAAGCCCTACTAACGTTGTTTTGATAGGAAACTGTTACCGCCCTCCTGATTCCAATAGTGGTTTCATAGCTGAATTGAGGGAAAGTATTACTGATGCCATTAACTTGTGCCATACTAAAACTGTCTTTCTTTTTGGAGACTTCAACCTTCCCCAGATTGATTGGAACCTTCTATTCTCCCCTTGTAACACATCATCCCAGTTTATCAGCCTAACGTTTGACTTTAATCTTGTACAGGTGGTCAATAAACCCACCCGTGGAAACAATATTTTAGATTTAATACTGACCTCAGCCCCTGATACAGTCGTGGAAGTCCTTTACCGAGAAGGTCTTAGTGATCACAGACTTCTTGAAGTAACCCTTGATCTTCCTGTAACGTTTTCCGGCAAAACTACCAAAAAAATTCGCGACTATAATAAAGCTAACTATGCCGAAATCAACAATGAACTTGAAATATTCTTTAACCAGGTATTCTTGACCTCGTTTAGCAATCGCTCGGTTCACGACAACTGGGTACTTTTCCGTGACAAAATGACCGTCTTGATTAATAAATACATTCCCTTGATTTCGATATCTAATGACAAGTGTAATGCCTGGTTCGCTAAGTCACTCAACCAACTAAGAAATAGAAAGAAACGTCTCTACCGAAATGCTAAACGCCTGCGCACAGCCAGTGCGTGGGATAAGTATAAGCAGTGTTTAAACACCTACTGCGCAGCATTACGTTCTGCTAAACTTAAATATTTTTCAACAGACCTGGGCTCCCTCCTAAAAACAAACCCAAAAAAATTCTGGCGTGAAATATCTCGCAATCGGGATGCTAATCCCATTACCTTACATGATGAGAATCACTAACCTCTTTCTAACAGCCAGTGTTGTTCTGCTTTTAACTCTTTTTTTGCCTCAATGTTTACTCGGGAAGATCAATCCACATTACCTAACGTGCCCGATTATGATTACCAGTACATGAAACCTATCGAAATTACAGCTAAAGGTATAGAATGTCAGATAACTAAGCTGAAGCTGTCTAGCTCCGCTGGGGCTGATAATATAAACTCAAAAGTACTAAAAAACACAATTTCCATTACCAGTAACATTCTGTGCAATATTTTTCAACAATCTTTAGAGTCTGGGCAGATACCTGACGACTGGAAAGTTGCAAAAGTTACCCCATTGTTCAAGTCTGGAGACCAACACCTTCCCCAAAATTACCGTCCAATCTCACTTACATCCATTTGCTGCAAGCTATTAGAACACATTATCGCTTCGCACATTTACGACCATCTTGAGTCTAACCAGTTCTTTTTCCGCAATCAACATGGGTTTAGGAAAGGTTGGTCATGCGAGACACAACTGCTAGAATTCACGACTGACCTTCACTCGAACATGAATAATAACCTCCAAATAGACTGCATTTTTCTTGACTTTTCGAAAGCGTTTGACCGTGTGCCCCACTGCCGCCTAATCTCAAAGCTATCTGCTCTTCAATTAGACTCACTAACCTTATCATGGGTTCGAAATTTTCTTTCTCTCCGGAAACAGTTCACTGTCATCAATAACGATTCGTCGTCAATATGCGATGTAACTTCCGGGGTGCCACAGGGCAGCGTGCTCGCCCCGCTGCTATTTCTTATATTTATAAACGACTTGCCTGATGGCGTTACATCATTCATACGAATATTTGCCGATGACTGCATAATCTACCACCCTATCAAAAATGTTAACGATCATTACGCACTACAGAAAAACCTTGATGTAATTATGAAATGGTGTGAGACGTGGCAAATGGTTCTAAACGCATCAAAACGCAAAACCATCTCATTTAGCCGTAAGCATGACCCCTCCATTTTTTCATACCGTATAAATAATGACCCGCTCTCGCATG
This sequence comes from Rhipicephalus annulatus, assembly GCA_013436015.1. Lineage (NCBI taxonomy): Eukaryota > Metazoa > Arthropoda > Arachnida > Ixodida > Ixodidae > Rhipicephalus > Rhipicephalus annulatus. The sequence goes on along the minus strand of WOVY01001637.1, from coordinate 169,159 downwards.
TTTCCACATACAAATATTTGGGCCTACACTTCACACAAAATCTTTCATGGTCCTCTCACATCACTAACATCTGCGCAAATGCCTCGAGATCACTGGGATACCTACGCCGTAACTTACATTCCTCCCCCGCTAACGTCCGAAAACTAGCTTACGAAACTTTTGTTCGACCTCAACTTGAATTTGCCTTACCAGTCTGGTCCCCCCACCAAAATTACTTAACCAACATGATCGAGGCAGTTCAAAATAGGGCTGTAGCGACGAGAGGAGAGAGACGTGAGATGACGTCGAAGGCGGCCGATGGGGCCGTGCCGATCTCGCCACTTTATTCCAGGCCTGAAGCGGAGCCACGTCGACTACCAGCGTCCAAACCGCCAGGCCAGAAGCTCGTTCTAATTCTCGCGCAGCTCGAGCTCGCGCCAGCTGCGCGAGAGACGCGGCGCGGTGATGGAAAAAATGACGATGGTGATGATGGCACTACAGGGCTCCCCCCCTAGCGCTTTGCGCGATTTGAACGCGTATGAAAAAAAGAAAGATGGCGACAAATGCTATGTACATGAACGGCAGTCCATAAAGTGTTCCTTTGGCAAGTCCAGTTTGTCAACGTTTATAGGCCATCGGTAAGCAGAGTGTCTCTGGTGGGCGACTCTGGGAGTTGCGCAGAGGACGCAGGAGGAAGTGCCGGGTCGCTGTGGCAGCCGACAAGCGGGTCTCACGGTGACCTGGTCGGAAAGGCCGAGAGTGGACCGTGTGTCGCGAGGTCATGACAGGATGGTGGGTGACAATGTTGGCGCTGGGTGCAGAGGACACTATACTGCCGCCTGTCGAAATTAGAGGTCCCGACAGGGCGCCATGATGGTGGTGGTGGTGGTGGTGATAGTGGGCATGCGCCAGTATCTGCGGCTGGGTGAACGTCGGTATCTGCACCAAGGATTGGTGCTGGTCTGTCTGGAACGCACCCAGTGTGGGCTGGGCCAGCATGGTCTGCGTGGGCAGCATGGCCTGCAGCTGTTGCAGCGTCAGTGGCTGTCCCGGGACTATGGCAAACGAGGGGGGCGACATCATGCGTGGCGGTGCCAGAAAGATGTTGGGCCTCGGCCCCAGGTTCTGTGGAATGACAAGCGTCGGGGTGCCAGGCGGTCCTGGATGTCCCCCATGGGGCCTGAGCCCCGTCTGAGGTCCCAGGGTCAAGCCCGTGGCATGGGGTGGCCGCAGGGCCAGCTGGACCCCCTGTATCTGTCCCAGAGAGCTCTGGATCTGCCCCAGTGTGCCTTGTATCAGAAGCGGGCTGTGGCCCAGGCCCGGAATGTACTGGTTCAGCAGGAAAGTGCCATGCGCAGGACCAGCCGGAAACATGCCCGGCTGTGCTGCCGCGGGGTTCCCGATGAGAAGCGGACTCCCCATGTTGAGCCCCATCGCGGCTCCGCGCTGCACCGTGGTCGCAGGCTGCGGCGCCGGTACAGGCGCGGGCCGCGGTGTGGCCTTGTGCTGGGCCGCCCGAGGAGACTGGGACCGGGTGGTCGCCGCTGCCGAAGGCGTCGTCATGTTCGCGCTGCCGCTCGACAGCTTGGGCAGGATCTGTGGCTGTTTCGGCTGGATGAGCCGGGGGGCACCAGAGGTGCGAGGACTGGGGCTGGCCGAAACCACCTGTGCGACGCCGGGTCTCGACGCAGGTGCCTGCTGCGGCGCCACGGGCAGAGGGGCGACGGTGGCAGTTGCTTTGGTGGTTGCCGGTGTCGACGCCGAGGATGAGGGCAGGCTCTGGCTCCGCGAATGCACGGCGCCGGGGCCCGTCGTAGACAACGAAACAGAGACAGGGACAGGGGCGGGGAGCGGGGACGCCGAGGGTGGTCGGCTGCTGGCCGGGGAGGTGCGAGTGGAATGTGGCGAGGCACCCGGCAGGCCATTGCTGGCACCAGTGGCAGGTGGCGGAGCGGCAGGGGGCACCGTCGAGGAGCTGACCAGCAGCTGCGGCGAGGAGGAGGCCGAGACGTCTGAGCTGGTGGTCGCGGAAACGGCGAAGGCCACGGTGTCGCGTGCCGTCGCTTGCTCTGCGTGCGCTTGCGTGCGTACCTTGCTCTGCGAGGCCGGGGAAACCTGCCTGGTGCGGGTAAACGGAAGCGGACGGTATGTGTTGCCGCTGCGGGCGAGCACCGCAGTGCAGAGGGCATCGTAAGGCTGCGGGCTGGTGCTTGAAGTGGCAGCCAGATGGCGCAACTCTACCGGAAGGGCGTCGATAAGAATGGCGTGCATCTGCAGCTGGTCCGTGACGCCATTCAGCGCCAGAACGGCATCGAGCTGCATGAACCATACCTTTGGGTATGTCGATTGGAACGGCGGCACTGGCGGGCAGAGTTGCGGGAACATGGCAGCGGGCCGCTAGGCCCGCTGCCATGTTCCAAATGGCAAAATCACGTCCGGGTCACCAATGTAGCGACGAGAGGAGAGAGACGTGAGATGACGTCGAAGGCGGCCGATGGGGCCGTGCCGATCTCGCCACTTTATTCCAGGCCTGAAGCGGAGCCACGTCGACTACCAGCGTCCAAACCGCCAGGCCAGAAGCTCGTTCTAATTCTCGCGCAGCTCGAGCTCGCGCCAGCTGCGCGAGAGACGCGGCGCGGTGATGGAAAAAATGACGATGGTGATGATGGCACTACAGGGCAGTCCGATTCATTTCTCGTAATTATAATTTCTGCTGCAGCGTAACACAACTTAAAATGGATTATTCACTTCAATTATTATCCACTCGCCGCAACATTTCTCTTTTATGCCTCTTTCATAAATACGTCAATAGCACTAAAATGACCAGACTTCCAATTGAACGACCCTCCTATTTATCAACTCGACTACACAACCGGCTTAGTTTCTCGCGCATGTACGGCAAAACGAACTCTTTTAACGCATCCGCTTTGCCTCGTGCCATCACGTTGTGGAATGATCTTCCCGATAACTTGGTATCTGACACTAACCCTGTTTCCTTCCGCAACAAATTGGTCTTACATTTTGGTTGAGAATTTCATGTTCACAGTTTCGTTCTTGTATGTATATGACATTCATAATGCTGTGCAAAAAGTTTTTTTCTAATGTGCTTATTGTCCCCTTATTTTTTGTGCTTTATTTTTGTTTGCTTAGGACGAACTGTTTACACTTCCTATAAGTGCTTTCATGATTTTCCCAGTTTATTATACCACAATCTGTGCCATTTTACTTACACGTATTGTTCACTTCCTAACTGCTGCGTGCCATGAACTGCATCTTTCTAGTTTTTTTGGTAACGATGTATGTTGTCAATTTATACTTACTTATTTCTTGTTTATTTGTTACTCATGTCTTGAGCTTACGTCTTGGCACCTTTCGCCTTTTTACTTGTTGTACATGTCTTTGTTAGCCCCCCTTACTCAATGCCCTAACCAAGGGCCTGTAAGGTACCTGTAAATAAATAAATATAGCACATCGGGAACTGACGTTATTATTCATACTCATGTGCTTTTGTTTGAGAAGAATCGACTGTCTCGACGACATGCATAGTCTCGATACGACAGTCCAGAGAATGGCATAAAATGGCGTTGCATAGTAGAACGTAATAGGTGAAACTTCAAATTAGATTTTTGTCAAACAATAAGACCACCCCGCCTTAATTTTGAAATCCTTTTCTAATTGCAACAACCGACGCAACATCAAATTAAGAAGAAGACGCCTATCAAGAAATGATCAAAATGTATTGGCAATCATGCGCCACGTAGTATTACACTTGTCGGCAACAATACCGCACGTTTGCTGCGATAATAAAATTGACGCTTCAGCGACGAAACCAAAGTAATGCGGGACGTGTGTTGCATATCACAATCGTTCTAAACACAACGACATCTAGTCTCCTTTGATCAGCTATAAGTGTTCTCACTGAGACACGTTAGAATACTCCATGCCCCCGTACCACGACTAACACTGCCGAACATGATGAAAGTCAATAAGTACAATAGGAGCATTGTACAAGTATATAAGTAGAATAGGAGCAATAGGAGCAAGCGGAATGGCGGAGTAACCGGCGAACGTATTTATCAGTCATACGCTTCCCGCTGGAAACTTCAATTTCAATACAAAAAAGGGCGCTATAACAAGGGACTATCGTGAAAAAGGCCCAGTCATGCCCATGTCATCTATAGTCCTTCCTTTTGAATAACACCTCGTCATAGCCTTGTTAGATTTTTCTTATATTAATAAACCATTACCCGACAGGCAATCCTCATAAACTGCACTGTTATATGTATGCACCGACTCGCGCTTTTCGCCTGACACAATCAATGCTCGTGAATCATGTCGTGTATATCCCCCCGTCACTACTTCCGGATCCTGCCGATAGGTGTCCTACTCGACCGGGCCCTTGTTCACTTGTGACCACAGATCGGCGTGCTCCTTGTTCCACTGCGGGAACTTGACCTCGCAGGCGACGCAGGCCGACCAGGCGAGCTCGAGGTGCGGCGCGTAGTCCGCCAGGAAGAGGCGCGCCTCGAACGAATCGATGGCGATGCTGACGAGGGCGCGCAGGTCGCGCTCCTCAAGTCCCATGACGCCATCAACGAGAGCCGCTCGAGCTTGGTCACGTGACCCGCCTTGGGACACGAGGCCTCTCGAAGGAAGCAGAACGAGGCACCCCTGTTTAGGATCGACAGCGAGCGCAGGTTCGGACAGGCGGCCATCAGACGCCGCAGGCCGTTGGGCGGCACGTAGCTCACCTGCGGTATAAAGGACGAACTGAAGGATAAGATGTAAAGGGTTTATATACGGACGTTCAATAAACCACAGTCATTGTGAAGCAATATGCCTTGCCCATGCGCACTTTTTTTCCGTCTTGATTTCGACTAAGATATCCCTAACACCAGTTTGTTCCCTGACCCACCATCATGGGTACCGGCCGGATATTTTCTAGGAGAAGGGTAGTGTTTTTAGTTAAGTAATTTCATCAACTTTCGTTCATCTATTTTGCTTTTTATTCACTTTAATTCACCCTTACATATGTTGTTCCTATGAGCCACTGGTCAACGCAACGCACTGCCCCCGATTCAGCCGAACGCTACGAAACTATTGTTGAACGCGTCATTTTTGTCCGCGAATGCATTCCGCTAGAACTTATAGCCATATGCAGCTTCGCTGAGCAAGCGAGTGCGAATGCGCCTGTGGCACGCATTTGTCTCCTGCGCACGCGACGAGTGACTTCACTGCGCTGAGTTGAACATAATGGCAGCGTCGCTATGTTGTAGCAGAGCGCATATACAGTAATTATAAGAGAAAGAAGTGGCAAACCCCCTGAAAATGCAGTCATCAACGGAATGTAGAGTTCAACATAGAAACAGGTACGCGATCTGCTCCCGGGAAGTTGTCTATAGGACCCCCCTTTCATGCCGTGCTTATTATGTCGGAACGACCGGAAGGTGTCTGAATGATCGGCTGAGAGGACATGCTAACAATGTTAGAAACGGGAAACAGGGTTTTCTTGCTCAGCACTGCACTGAGTGCGATTGTGCGCCCCTTTTCAAGGACATAGCGATGCTGTACAAGCACAGAGATGAGCGCACCCGAGTCATTGTCGAGGCCGCGCAGATGGCACGCGAACAGGTGCTTTGTATTAACAAGCCCTCCGTGGCTCTGTCCGAGAAGGAAGTGTGGCAGCTTGGGCTAGTTGGTATGGCATGACGATAGTTATAGCGCGAGAACAAAACGACGACACAGAGACAAGAAGGACGCGAAAGACGCGAGCGCTCGTGTCTTTCGTGTCCTTCTTGTCTCTGTGTCGTCGTTTTGTTCTCGCGCTATAACTATCGTCAAGCCGAGAAGGAACTCAGGTTCCTCGAAGGTTTCGGTGCGCGCAAATAGTTATATTATCTTTACTTTTCTGTTTCGTTTTCTTGTAAATTTTTCTTTGCCGTTTTTCTGTGTTTTTGTTTTTTGTCTTTGTTTTTCTCTTACTCATGTTCTGCTCTTTGTGCCATATGGTTTTTATCACATGGTTACTGTCTCCTCTATATATTTTCGTGCTCTGCGCAATAAACTCAGTTGGAAGTTAGCGCGTGTGTCTTTCGTGTCCTTCTTGTCTCTGTGTCGTCGTTTTGTTTTCGCGCTATAACTATCGTCATGCCATACCAACTAGCCAAAGCTGCCACACTTCTAAGCTGCAAAGCAGTCATGGTAAACGCCATGATGCGTTAAACTAAATGTGCATTGATAAGACTAATTGTACAAGCTTCTATGCATAAGATCATGAAGCACACTCACAGCTTGCATACCATCGCGAAGAACCGGGTGTTCGGCGATAACAGGAGTAAAAGAGCCTTAGATATATCAAGGTTATTGCAGCGCTACAAAGCAAGGGAACCCCACGATGTATATTAATTTTCGCTTAAGGCGGACACCCACCTACAGTCGAGAGGGAGAATACTAGGAGCCGCGGGAATGGCGTCACTGACGACCGACTGATCTCACCAGCCAAGAAAGAGCTTTGTGCACAAGTGCAAGCGAAAACTCGCGCGCAAATGCATACGCGAAGATGTGCCATTTTAATCCAATTCAACGGAAGTACGTGGAACATTGTCTCAAATATTTTTTTCACGCAGTTGCAGGAAAATATGATATTCGGGGTGACTTGCTCTCCTTGCAATTCACTAAGTTCCTACAATCTTCTGCTTGTGTGTGTGTGGGGGGGGGGGGGGGCACGGTTAAAAACTTTTACAAGAGAGAGCCCATTTCATTTCTTCTTTTTCCCCAAACGCTACGAGTAGTATAGTCAGATAGAGCTTCAGAGTTCCACGGCGTTTTCTCCCCAAAGGCGGATGGACACAAGCCTGCATGCACCGATGGACGCGCGCTCCAGATTCCGAAGGGAATCGAGACGAAATGCTGATTCATTGCGTCCATAACGGCGTACGTGTGAACCCAGCGTTAGAAGAACAACGTTTTTTTTTTTTTTTTGACACTGTGCAGCCAATAGCGCCGTTCGCCGCACGTGGCGTTTTTCTGTCGCTAGAAACGCATACCGCGTCTCTAGCGACAGACAGCACGCAATACTCAACGCGATAGCCTACCATTTGCGTGAAGACGCGCTCAGCGATGACGCTCTCGATGGCAGCGCCACTGCTGTCCGTGTAAACTCGGCGGTGTTAAGAATATGCAGTATGACGCACTAGCCTTCGTGAAGGTGACGCACTAGCTTTTGTGAACGGGAACGGCGAAGAACTGCGCCTACCCTCTCCTACACTCTCTCATACCACATGCTCCGGCTGCTAGGGGCGAGGGTAAACGCGCGCGCCCGCAGCTGTTGCTATGAGAGAGGGAGTGAGAGCGGACATGTAACAGCTGCCAGCGCGCGGACAACGCCATATGCCTGACAGCCCGATCTAAAAAATGCATTCGCATTTAAAGAATCTTAAAATTGGGGCTTCACGGGACTTTTAGACATGGGCCTCAGAAGAGGGGAGAAAAAGGAGCTCTTGTCACCCTCAAACACACCAGCACTTTCACAGACACCCTAACTACATGTACCAGCAACCCCCTCCCCTTCCACCAGATGCCACACGGATTTTCACCCCCTCTCCCAAAACAAAATCTTGCCGACGCCCATATGCTTGGGAACCCCCCCCCCCCCCCCAAGAAAAAAAACTTGCGACAAGCAAGTGTGCAGGCGCAGAACTTATCTTTGGTTCATGCATTCGCGTAGATTAAAGACCCAAAATTCGATAACTATCCTCAAGGAATCTTGGGTGGCTAGTAAGACGACGCAAAAGCAGCACGGGCCACGACTAAGTGTGGTGCGCGTCTTCCACATTCCCTACATATGGCGCTTTGTTGCTCTCCGAACTAAGATCCCTAGATGAAACAATGAAACTTGTTTCATCTGGGCACCTTACTCCAAACTAAAGAGCTAGCAGCCTACCCAACGTAGCACAGATGGTTGGCGGGTCAGATTGTTAATACCGAACGCGAGACAGCGTGCCTAGACGTAACAAAATGTCACTGACAGCACACATACACTATGCTAATATGAGTTGCAAATCTGCGCTGTATATGTGTGCTTCTTGTAACACGTTCAGTACCCAACGCAGCTTGGGGATCCATACTGCTTTTGATCTCCAATTCAAATTCTTGATCTACTTTTCAGTACAATTCCACAAAAGACGTGAGTTGAAGCACTGATGTCAATGCGCATAACGTTTGCAGTCGCGCCCAATATTAGTTGCAACACGTTGCCAGTGGTCAAAGCAGCGTCAACACTGCACGGCGGCGCTGACATAGAAAACGTTGTTTTGAGTACTGGTATTTCCGTGTCGGTGTTACAGTAAAAGCTTGGAGCTTCTTCAACAGTGGCCACCGTATCGCAACTTATATCGAGAGCAATTGAGCTAAGTGTACGCGCTTTTAAGACACGCTCACCCATCGCCTCCTAGGCTCACCTTTTCGCCGCTTGTCTTTACAGGTCTTCACAAGCGGTGAAGACGAGCGGTCTTCACCGCTTGTCTTCACTTTTCACCACTTGTCATCACTAGGGAAAGGTGCAGCCACGCCCCTTGCGAAGAGGAGAATAATTCTGAGTCCGCCACTTCGTCTCGCCTTAGCTAAGTATCTGCCTCAGCCGTTGTGATGTAACGCTTCTACAACTATGGTCCCTACGTGGGCGGAGCTTATGCACGTGTCACTGCGCCAAGTTGTCCGGTTGCAGGCGATTTAGATTTCGGTTTCGCAAGCGCATTCAACATGTATGTTCTTACGTTTTTGCACTAGCGCCATACAATAAATGTTTCATTTTTGGGAAGAAATAAAAAAAAGTGAACTGTTTCACGGAAAAGAACAAGCTTTATTGAAAAATTCAGATTTATTACAGAAAAAAACACCCCCGAGCAGGAACTGGATAATGGGAAAACCAACGCAAATGCAAAAAAACGTTTCTTATACTTCAGTGCATGCTAGGTCAGCATCCTCGTTTTCCTTTTTTTTAGAGACGCAAGAACTTCTGGAGAAGCTCACGTTATTTTTTTTTTTTAGGGGACGCGATAGCATCGACGGGTAGCAGAAAATATTGGCCACGATCGGTCATGAGTGCGCTAGATGTTCGTACATCCAAGTGGGTTAAATGGAATCTTTACTCCAAGGACGCTGTTACGAGTCTGAGTAGACTTATGGGTGCGATTGCCAAGCTATGGTCAAGGAAACCTATCCTGAACACCGTCAAATTTTCTCACATTGTCAAATTTCGTAATGACAGTATTTCAAGCCCATCACAGGTCATGATTCAGCTAGACCTCTGGGTCAACAAAGGTTGACCAACAGCGAAATTCGGCAGTGTCCAGAAATGCACCGGTGTAGGGTCATTGAATAAAGAACCACAGAGGGGACGTATAATATATATATACTTTTTTATTCACTTCCAACAGTTTCTTTTTTTTTCTTCTTTCTGCGAGTTACTTTCGTATCTGTCCATTGCGCGCTTCTCGTCAATCGCGACAAAGCAACAAGACACACGTGTCCACGCACCCATAGCTGCGTGGTCTAAAGCAAAGAATCCGACATGGTACATTGAAAAGAAAATTTGCTAGGAAATATAGCATGCACTCTCATGTACACGACAGGCACTGAAGGAAAAAAGAGAACGCACACAATTTTTTAGCGATTTACGCTTTATCACTTGTGAATGTGCGTTAAAGTCATGCCGACACATCATAACAAACCAGGTGCCCCCCCCCCCCCGTCTTGTAGCAATATTACTAGGTACTTTTTGAAATGCGCATTTGTCCATTAGCGCAGACTTCGGCAGCAATATCGCGAGACTCATCCACGACCAGCAGCGCGGACGGCGACATCTTGCGATGCGACGCTCAATCATAACATACCCGGCATGATCCCCGCTAACAGTTCCAGCAGCGTACTGCCGGAGCTAATCCTGGAGGCCACGCGCTGGGAACGCTTTCAATTTGTTGGATAGAAAAGTTCTTTTTTAAAATTACCTCCCTGGCACATATGTCACTGCCAGCTATTCTGGAGGAGTATTAAGCCGAAGATAAAGTCATTTTCTAAATTTTGCAGACAATCACTGAATTAAGAAGAAAATGCCAACAGGCTGATCAATCTATTCATTATAATGAATTATTACTAAACGTGCTCAACCCTTTCATCTCTTTTCTAATGCAGTGTTTCATTTCTAGACTTAAACATCCAGAGTCTTTATATCAAAGTTGAATGAACACAATGTCGCTGCTACAACTGATAGCTGACAACGGCCTTTAAAGTCTAGCGTTTTCAACTGGGGAACATCTTTCTCGCTCTATTCGGTTTGAAGAGCCGATTAAGGTGTTTATGCGTGTTGATGTGTTTTTTCTGATCAGTGTCAACTGATAAATGGATTTTTGAAAATAAACTACAGTTTGAAGTTAATGCTCGTCTGGTCTTCCTGTTCTTTCTTCTGTCATTTCATCATGCCCTTTTTTACAACATTAATATCTAAAAACACTTATGAATATCCGCTTCTGTAATCCACCCCAAGTCAACATTAAGAATAATTTAGTTATATCCAGCCAAAACACAAGCCAGTGGTGACAAGTGGTAAAGGTATGGGAGTGAGAACAGTTGTCAAATTCTGTTTGTAATGTTTTATACTATCTTATGACACATAGATGCAAGAGATCCAAGAAAACACTGTTTTTGTTAAAAGTAATGGGCACCTCGATTTGAAATGCCAGTTCACAAGATGCCGCAGTGAGCACTGTTTCAACTATAGACGCACGCAGCAAAGTCTACTGCTCCGCCGAAACATTCCAAATGTCTGTATCGATCATCTAGACACACAATACAACCACCGCAACATGACAATGTGTACTGTTTGTGTTCACAAAGCATCTGTACTAATTCGGAGCCGGAGAGAAATGAAACAGCTTGGGAATATCGATGGCATTTCGATAGCCCACGATATTCTTTTTACGAATGCATGAATCGTCTAGGAAAATTTCATTACAACATGCATAGTACAATGTAATCCTCGCAGGTTGCCTTCTTGTGCAGCTAACTGGGGAACAAATAATGTTGGAGTTAACATGTGCAACTGTTCTGGACACCCTATCTTTTTACAAGCAGGTTTTGCGAGTATTTGGTACAGCACTGCATGAACCAATGACACCAAAAGTTGTAGATCACAATTTTTTTAAATGTCATGCAAATGGCACAGATCATCAAAATTATTACCTTACACTTTAACAAAGCAATATTGTGAGAAGCGATTGCAGTGGACTCCACGCTGCCTTTTTACGGCTTTATTACTTATTAGAATGCATTCGTGTACTAATTGGTACATATCCATAACATTTTAGCAAAATTGAAAACGCAAGGAAGGTGACAGGAGAAGGCACCTTGTCTTGTTATCATTCTTGTGTTTTTCAAGGAGGTTCTCTTATTGTACACTTTAGCTTAAAAGTTTCTACGCCACTGAGCTCTTCAGAACGACAGCACAACGATGGTGCCTAATCTTTCGAAAACCGGGGCCTCAGAACTGCAAGGCCCATGTATGTATTGGTTACCGTGATGCTTTTGTACAAACAGACCCTTGAATAAGAGAAAAAGGGCTACATGCATGACAAGACGTGCGGCCTGAAACCCGTAGTCTTTTATAAGTGTCTGTTTATGCCAGAACATCAGCCAATACTTTTTGTTGTGAGTGCATCTTTCACAAGCATTGAAGGACCAGAGGGGACCTTGAGAGGGACGACGTGTGGGTGTGACTGTCCCTAATGAATGTCCAAGGAACGTTTCCACAAGTAATGGGCCCAAAGAGAAATGTGACACAAACACTGAAAATGACGAACCCAGTGCCACTAGAACCCGGGACAGCACAATGCTCTGTCTGACGATGTTAACGTTACAAACATAAACTGCCCTGTGCGTTCAGTGTTGCAGAACACATGCTGTTCTGCAAGGCGATGTTTATGTTTACGAACATGAACCGCCCTGTGCCTCCAGCATCACAGACAGCGCAGCGTTGCCTGACACTATCAATGTTCAAGAACATGAAGCCCCCTGCTTTTAAGCGCACAATGCTCTGAGTGAAGATCTAAATCTTTATGGAATTGACATGCCATGTGCCTTGAGTAGAACACACAGCATGCTGAAGATGCCAGTTTACAAAAATGATGTTGGCGTCCATGACAATAACGATCACTCATGTCACACGCACTTGGGCCACTTTTCCTCTTGTCCCATTACTTGACCTTAGTTACATGCAGTACTCAACCTTAAACATCTGCGGCGAGATGTGAATCGAAGCGCAGACCACAGCAAGTATGTGAAGCAGCATTCATGCAACCACTGTTTGTTTTAGAAGCATGCGGACACAGAATCCCAATATGTAAAGAAACTACCTGCATTATTTCAGACTTTCTACACTCACTCGGGAATTTCCCCGAAATCCGCGGGCAGTGTACCCTTCTCCTAAATGGCAGTGTAACGAATGAAACGATAAAAGAATACACGTACGGCTGCAATGACCAGTCCCACTTCGAATACCACAGTCTATGTGCTTGTCCCAATAAGTGACTAACTAACGAGCCGACGCAACTTTTTTTTCTGAAGACTAGTTGTAAAAGAAAAACTGACTCATCGCATGCATAAACACAGCTCGTGCAGACTGCACCACAATGTCTCAGAAAAAGCTGCATACCTTGAGCTTGAAAAGCAACTTGGAACGCTGCTCACCAAACCTAAGTCTAACTGGGTGGTGCTGGACAAATTCACAATTTAAACAGAAACAAGAAAATCATAACCCCCGCATAGATTTCATAGCATGACACATAATGTCAGGGATATTAAACAAGTGAGAGGTGATTTCTTTGTGTTTGCAGCTATGTACAGTGAATGTTGCCCTAAAGGAACTCTCGGGGATTGAAATTACCAGGACACGAGGGTATTCTGGAGTGACACACACATGAATTGACAGACATTAAAGTTACAATAACACTGGTAGAAAAGAAAAAAATGAAAGATGTGAAGTGACAATACAGTATTGCTATGGGAAATTTTCGCAAGGTCTACAGACATCAAAAATGTCTTACGAAGGCAGTTTGCATAACCACCTAAGCAATGGGCAAACAACAAAATGACTTCCACCGACTCGCAAAACCTCATTTCTAGTACTTTGCTGTCAACCTTCACTTTATGACTAATCAAACGGCTTGAAGTCTCGTTGCAGAACACTGGGCCCTGTTCTTACGCAAGGCCTGCCCCTATTGCTTTTAATGCTCATTGTGCAAGCTTTGGTCTACGCCACACAATCCAACAGCTTGGCCACAAGTGACGAACGTAGACTGCGACTACGCACTGCACACAACATGCCAGGCAGTGCGCACAAACATGCATCCGTTTTACCATGTCTTATCAACGTTCTTCGTTGCTGAGTTTTTGTGCAACGGTACTGGACTGGCAGCAGCCAAGGTAACTTTAGCTTGCCTCACTATGCGTGAATCACATATGTTATATAGTACTCCATGGCTAACTCAAAGACCGACACGTGAAAAAAGATAAACCATCACAGCTGCCTATCACTTTGTGCGTTTAATGAAATAAATGTGAGTGCCAATATTCGGTGAAGCGGTGCTACTGGAGCTTAAAAAAATATGCAAGTCAAAGAAAAGACGTGCTTTCATGTTGTAGTGGGCTTTGAAACAGGAAAAAAAAAAACAGAGCGCAACTGGCACAAGCGTTCACAGAGGACAGTCGGTCATTCTCACAAAAAAGGCGATTGAGCCGCATGGTACAGCAGCAGCAAATCACCATACATAAACCATCAAGCATTGACCGTGCATCGTTTCATACTGTAGTCTCTCGATGTAATAAATCGGCAGCTGGCAGTAGGCGCAGTTCAATAAGCCCGGAATCTTCGTAAAAACATCAATGCCATCAAACTAGCGCTGTCGCCAATCCCAGTGAACTGCATACAGAACACTTCGAAAGAAACATTTTCGTGGTATTTTTTTTTTCTCCCACTGATGTTCATACCACCAGAGCTCTCATCAGATGGTGAACTCTACTGGCCAATCCGGAACATGTCTGGTGGCTTTTCTGGCAAATAATGTGCCTGCTCTGTTCAGTGCATGTTACACTGATTTAATTGCAAGAAAATGATCTTTTTTATATGGAATAAAACTGCAGTTCTAACCCACCTAGAGCGATTGAAGATACGCAAGACAAGTTTCAATCGGTATGTCATGAGGCCTTATGTCTTTTACACATTGCCGATTTGCGCATGATGAGTGCTATCTGAGAGTTCCATCTCTGTATTTGAGAAGCATGCTTGGAATGACCAGTGGAATTACCAGTAACTGAATGTTGCATTTGAATACCATGATGTAGTGACAAGTAGAAAATAAATGCGGTGCTGCTGTTAATATGAGAAAGTTTAACCGACGCGGTTTTACCTATATGTCCATACATCCGTAAACATGAGGACCACAATATGCAATTACTACTACAATGGAAACAAACAGGGCTATCACAAACTCGGTCTAAACGAGGCAAACATCTGTGCAGGATAATCAGCCAGCCTACCGGTCAAAACAACCAGTCAAAACAAAATGCTTTCGGGAACCACCACAATGCACCGACCTGCACCCAATGCAGGCCTTTCAGACAGATGAGGCAACGGCAACGTGCGGTACTATGGAAAAACAACATGAAAAGTGCACGTACAGAGCAGTTACGATGACGCGCAAAGTGACGAAAGTGTCCCGTATACGCCAATGCCATAACCGACGACGAACCTGTTTAAATATGCGCAGAAATCCCTGTTGTCAACTCTGGGGAAAATTCCAAACGCCAGCGGACACGTAGCCTGGCGCCGGCCGCAATAAACCACCCAAGGGTTATTTGTACTCTGCGGTTGATAATATTGCTCTGCCCTTTTGCCAGGGTTACAAAATACCAGCCCCACTAGCCAAGATGCTTGCCTGTGAAATCCCCCCTTGGCAGTGGTTAAATAACCTAGGCCTGAAGTTGTGGAGCTCAAGCCTCCATACCAAGACATTTTGAAAAATATAAGCAAACAAGAAAGATATCGGTGAAGTTTCTTTGTTTTTGTAGGTACTTTCCACAACTCACACGGGGCTGAAAAGTTTACGGGAGATCTCTTGTGGGCCTGAACTAGAGGGGCACACGTCCGATGAAGTGCGCCATTGAATTAGCAGCAACACTTACGAGGCAACTGTTGAAAAAGTGTTTTTCGTTAACAAGCCAGGAAATATTTACTAGCCATGAAGTGCTAAGCGTTCCCGGGACAAGATACAACAGTACATGCTTTGACTTAAACAATGAAAAAAGAAAAACCTCACAATCAGATTTCATAATGACAACTTCATAGTCGAGTCGTCTGTAAATATGCCATGGTTTGTGCTAATTTTCAGGGCTACATTTTTCGGCACTCAGCTTCACAGGAGACTTCTTTTAAGTAGGAAAAAAATGGTGAACGACAACGTAATGCCTTGTGATGGCACTGAAACCCACAGTTTTACCGATTCCAGAGAATCGTCCCAGTTTTGACATCCCCCTTACCCGTCTTGTTATGCGTGTATTTCCTGCGAAAGCAGTCTCAACTTCGAAAAGCTGTAGAAAAAAAAAGAAATAGAAAGAAAACACGACCAAAATGAATGTGGTGACCTCGCACAGTACAAGTTGTAATGTTGCAAAATCTTGCAACACCGAATCGGCAAGCCAGCCACAGATGTAGCAACAGGTCAAACATAGCCTTTCCAAAATAGAATAAGCCTAGTCTACTCAAGCTGCTGTTTGTGGATACCTTTATCAGCATGTACTCATTACACCCCTAATTTCCAAATAGCTTGAGGACACTGAGAAACTTCCGCATGACAATAAGGGTCACTACAGAATGGAACAATCGGTGCCACGAAGCGAATGCAGTTCGTGTTTTACGGAAATGAACAGTCCAATCGCAGAGACCGAGAGTCGACTTTTCATGGCTCGTAGAGATAGTGTTGTCCAGGGTGCCAATATATAAGTGCATGGAGGTTGCTAGTGCCAGAAAATGTCCTTTTATAAACACTCTATACAAAAAAAAAGTAGCGAGATCTAGTACTTTGCAAGACTTTTCACAAAGCGTGTCTTTTCTCCAATCTCCTAAGACGAAATAACTAATAATGGCAGTCGTGGCCAGTCAACCGTTGCATGACACATGGGTGAAGACGCGCATGTGTGTACATGTTTCCCAGAGTGCCCACAAGTGCACCCCCAACACTGTCACGTACGCACTTTGGAAAGCGCCTCACTTGCCCGTAACAAAAAACGAAATGCAATGAATGACGTGAAAGAAAACGCTATGAGCTAGCACGAACTACGCGAAATGTGAAAACCTAAAACGCGAGGCCTCCGTATCAATCGGGGCGCTTTCGCCTTTCCTCTACCAAGAACATTCACCTTCACCACAATCCTAGGACTCTCAATTGCATCGCAACAAGGAGCAGCGATAAACACAAATAAGCAGAAAAAAAAGGGGGGGGGACACAAAAAGAAATGCCTTTCCCTCTCGGCTTTAGAGACATACTCAGGATGAAGGCGTCAAAAGTTCGGACAAGAACGCCTGTAATGTATTGGCACTCAACGAAATGGGAGGTGCGCTTTTCTCGCGCGCACTTTTCTACGTGACGGTCTCGGGGGGATGCGAAATGTGCGCCGCGACAGAACGTTTGTTGAAAACGGCCAAAAAGCCGCTGCAGAAGAGCAGA
This sequence comes from Rhipicephalus annulatus, assembly GCA_013436015.1. Lineage (NCBI taxonomy): Eukaryota > Metazoa > Arthropoda > Arachnida > Ixodida > Ixodidae > Rhipicephalus > Rhipicephalus annulatus. The sequence continues at coordinate 152,405 of WOVY01001637.1, read as the reverse complement.
AATGCACGAAAAACAACAAGGTGTGGCAGCCAACAGCAGAAAACAACAAAATATCTGTCAACAAGAATAACAAGAATAAGGACCAAGGACAGAATTACAACAGAAATGTTGCTAGATGAAAAGCAAAACACACAGTCAGCAGCACGATAGGAAAGGGCAAGGAACTAAAATGCGCACGGTACGACGGAGACAGGTCCATCGCGAGGCGCTCCACGACGGTAGGTTGCGACACATTCTAGTACGTTGTGCGGGAAGCCGACAGTCCAAACACGATCACACTCTCCTGTGCGTATTGAAGTGTGCGTAGACATCTTTGCCCACACGAGTAGTGGCACGGCATGGTGGCATCCTCTAGGCGTCGGCGGGTTATACAGACACTCGATGGATCTCGAATGCCATCTGCGGCTCCAACTGTCCAGTTCACCGGATGCCGTCGGCAACCATAACCGCGGGCTATGCAGGGCCCCACGCTTCGATTTTAGTCGCTTTCAAACCGGTTCCATCCCAACAGTCTCTCAACACCACATGGCCGAGGCAACAGAGGCTCTGGGCGTGTGCACGTTAAGACTAAGATCACTTGTGCATCTAACTTATTCTGCCATAAGCTACATAGATTGCTGTGACAATGCGAGAGGAAGACGGAAACAGCAGAGGCCAATGAAACGCCTGAGCAAAATGATCCAATTACGCCACCTGTAAACATAGAATAGGAGCAGTCAGCCTTCGTTTTTGTTGGTTTTTTTATCCATAGTCCGAACACCTTCACTTACTCTGTCATGTTGCTACATAGTGTTGTGAAAATGCGTGGTTCAAAATTATGACAGGCTTGTCCTCTTTTCTCAACTATTTATTATACGCGGCAGAAGACCCAATGTATTGCCCACCAATATTGTTAAGTATCAATCGTGAACGTTCTCGCATCACCACAAGCCGGCCCAACAGCTGCTATCTGCACTTTGACACTCTGGGAGGTCGTCACGGCAACTGAAATCGGAGCGGGGGCCCAGACAGCAACCAAGGGCAGGACCAACAAGTGGCCGAAGCTGCTCCCTGGCGTACATGGACAGCTGTATACGAGGTGCACATGTTGACAGCTCACTGCTGCAAAATACTACAGAGCTGCTGATGTTGAACAGATGCTACACCCCTTCCAAAGGATTCGCACCATGAGGTCAACTTCACTTTGTTTAAACGACTCCGCACAATGGGGAGTCTACTTCACTTGGGTCAATTGGCTCCACACAATGGGCAGTAGAATTCACTTGGGTCAACAGATTCTGCAACATGGGAAGTCAATTTTACTCAATTCAACTGACTCCACACGATTTTGAGTCAACGTCACTTGGCTGAATTGCCTCCGCACAATGGGGAGCCTACTTGACTTGGGTCAACCGAGTCTGCACAATGGGGAGTCTACCTCACTTGGGTCAATACTCCGCACAATGGGAAGTCTACTTCACTTGGGCCAACAGAATCCGCACAATGGGGAGTTGATTTCACTCTGTTCAATTGACTCCACATGATGGAGAGTCAACATCACTTGGGTCAATTGCTCTGCACAATGAAGAGCCTACTTCACTTGGGTCAACTGAGTCCGCACAATGGGGAGTCAACTTCACTGAGTTTGAATGACTCCACACAATGCAGCACGCCGGCGATCCTCTTGCTAAAGACTTGACCTTGCCTCCCTTTCCACCTCGTCGCAGTCCTCCATGCAAATCACACACTCACACTGTTTCCAAGCACGTGGCACCACACGTCCAACTACAAACATATAACAACTTTTTTTCTTTTTCGACAACATTTAACAGTCAACAAAACAAGGCTTTCCACACCTAAAACAACGAAGTTCCCAGCCCACAAACACAACAAGGCAAAGAAAAAAAATACCGACCAACGCTCCTTGCAAAAAAGGAGTGTGAAACAAATGACCTAACAGCAAGGTCGACTGGCACTCGACCAATTACATTCTAAAATAGTTCATCTGCGGTGCATCACCGTCTATAGCTGCATGAACGCAGAGCAGGTCTTAGCACTAATCCAAGAGAAAACCCTGCACACATTTTTTTTTTTCTACTTTGGAGTACATTACAAGACTTTCCACTAGGTGCTCACTCTAGAGTGCGAATGCTACAGAAGTGAAGAGGTGCCTGCCCAACGAGGGTGCCCTAGCAAGCAGCACTAGAGACTGGTCCTCTAACATCTATCCAGGATGACTATGGCCCTTCGTGTAGCATCAACAAGTAACTGTAGTGAGCTGCTGCTGAGAAAAATAAGCCCGCCTGACATCCGGCAATAGCCGAATTGCACGGCCTAATACGCTAACTGCCCGCCCAGTGTAAGCCTTACGGACATCGAACTGACAATGGGTATTTTTAACTTTCCCAAGCGTAGAACGAGGTTGGACGACTCTAAGGTGGACAATGCACTTGCACTAAACTCCGTCACTGAGTGCCCATCCCACCAACAGTACGGCGTTATTGAGGCTTAACTAATGCAACAGAAAAAGTGCGAGCCATTATAATTTTATGGGGATTGCCTCTGCACCAATATACGAGCATATACATGACTGCCATGAGCAATGCGAGTACCACTCTTCCTCAAGCAGCATTGACATTCAATTTTTATTACGGCTGGGTCAATTTGCTCTTAGTTGAACGACTCACTTTGCCTTCACCATTAGCAAAGAAGCTAGCGAGCTTCAAGCATGAATTGCTTTAAGCTTATTAATCAACTTCACCAAGCAATGCATTCAAGATGCACTGCGAATGTTCCAAACATGGATATAGTGAATGGGCTTTCTTTTATTTTTTTGCTTGTCGGAGGGGTCACAATGTCCGGTAATGAAAATCTTTGGTGACTCTTTCTTCTGTGAATCCACAATACTTAGCTCAGAGCTTCAGTGGCATGATGAGACAACGGTCAGTAAAGACGATCCAGAAACAAAAAAGCAGGACTTGCCCAAATCCCCCTGCTAAAGACTGAATGAATTCTCAATCGATGATGTTGCTACAGTAAATGCCAGTGCATGTAATGCACTAAGTGCTCACAATACAGCCTTATTCCCATAGGTTCACCAATCATGGCAGCGTTGCGGAAGCTGCTATGCTCAAGCCCCGGCAGCTCGTAGGCAGACACCGGTAATCATGAACAAGATGAGAAATGCAGCAAGTCTGTTTGAACACACAAATGAAAACTGCAATAACACACAAGACAAAAAAGCAAGAGTCTCAATGCGAATTCGCAGTGTCTTGGGTCATGTTCAACTCGCTCATCTCATGCCTTTTACAATGATGCTTCGGTAACATGGCTTCCCGAAATAAGGACTAGCCGCATGATAATGAAGACTAGGAGTGAATGTGCGGTCCAATCGTGGATGTTTGTGACTTGTCCTAGAGCTACATAAACTTACCGCTTTATGAATTCCCCTGGTAACAAACCCGCAAAGTGAAATTAGGAGCTTCACCATCAAGACAACGAACTTACTATTTCAACCTGCACAACCCAAACAGCAGCCCACACAGTGTCTCGTGAACTAGCATACTTGGTGAACTAGCAACTTCTACTGACTTGTGAACTAGCAACTTCTACTGACTTGTTGCGGTCATCATATGATACCTAGCCAACAGGCAAGCCATGTCAACCCAGTCGTGCATTCTCTCGACTACCAACTTCTAGGCTACGCCTCGACAATGGGAATAGACCTATACACGCAGGATTCTTCCTAGCCTGCAAGCCGAATTCTACCTTCAGTTCGTCACATCAATCAAGACAAAAGCTCAGCGACTCATAGCAGCCATTGAGTAGCCATGGGTAGTTGGCTACAGTAGACTAGCGACTTCCTCAGTCATTACAACTCTCCAGACTTCCCCACAATCATCGGCTGCCTCTGCTCCAATTCCGTGCAGTAGTGCAGAAGACAAGTGGCTGCAGGAGCGGGCCTTCCACCGGCTCAAAGTCACAGCTAAGCAGCTGTGCATCCAAACTGCTTCTCGACAAACTTGTCTCCAGTTTGAGATAACATGAACCAGGAGAATACACAGTCGACTCAAGCAAGTACAACTATGGCTTGCTAGTTCATTCACATGTAAAGCTGCTTCAGAACGTCACCGAAAGGATGAGGTTGCTAGCCCAGGCTTCGGCACTGGCACACGAAACTAGAGAGGCAGCGTGCACGGCCAGGATGGGCCGCTCCCCACCAGCTCCCAACAGTCCTCGCCAGAGGAGAGCAGCGAAGAGGATTAGTTTCTGCAACACTGTACGGAACCAAAAAAGTAACAGTGCATGACAGCATCACCGAGAGAGGCGGACAAAAGCCCCCGCCAGCCACCAAAGTAGCTCTCACCACGCTCACCGCGTGAGCGTGTGGGACTCTAGCATCTCAACAAACAGCTTGTTCATGGGCACCGTGCCGTCCCTGCGCACACCATTCCAGAAGCGGCGCACCACTGTGTCCAGCTGCCTCAGCAAGGGCAGGCACATGAGCAGCTGACTCGAGTGGGAGGCTATCGCCGTCGCGGAGGCAAGCTGCTGTGCGGCCGGGCCATTGCCATTGGCCGTGCTTGTCGTTGTTGAGACGGGCGTTGAGGTAGGCGAGGAGGCCGACCCCGATGAGGATGAGGAGGCTGTGGAAGAACTGCGCTGCGCGGCCACACAGTCGTGCAAGCCCTGGAGGACGGCGTCACGCAGCTTGTGCACTGAGGACGCATCCTCGAGGTGGATGTCTGCATGAAAAGACATAAGCAGTAGAAAGTTTAGAGGATGCCCACATCAAACTGTGCAGGTCTGCTTATGGACATCACGAAAAATCTATGTACACGTGAAGGGCCAGTAAACATGTTCCAACTTTTTTAACACGAAAGTGTTTTACGCTGGGGCCCACTAAGACGTCAGTGATGTACCGTATTTCTATCACGGAAATGACGTCAAAAAAATACGCATGATTAGAACACAAAGACAAAAGTTCTGTAATCGAGAGCAGAGCCCGTGACTTCTGGGTCAGCAACAACAGATGCGGGGCACGCTATCCACTGGGCCATGGCCACATACTTTGATTCCTAAAAAAAATACGCCTTTTATATCTACCATAGTCCTCTCAGTGTTCTTGGTAAAATGCAGTGATGCATCACGACCGTGGCATGCGCGATTAATTCCTTCAATGCATCATTTCTAGGCATCCGTCTCATTCGGCATGTTTCTAATAGGAAGTATTTGCAATATTGCCCAACACACCCCCAGGTGGCGATTTTACTCAGTGTTGGTGTTGATCAAACATTCTTCCATACTAAAAGAAATAGATCTGCGATGCATAGAGCACCGCTCCTGCTTCTTCTAGACGTACTAATTACGGACTCGCCGCTTACGCTCACCCCATGAAAAATAATGACCAGCCAACAGACAAAACAAAACGCACATTGCGCTTCCCGCTGGTCAGGTGGTGGCGTTCAGTAATTCTGACATGCTGTGAGTAGGCGGTAATAGTCCAAGTTCAGCGTCCAATCAGTCGTGTTCTTCTGGCTGTCACATCCCTTTCTCTGGTTCCGCACTCACCCATGACAAAAAGAGTTTGTTTAATTTTTATTGATGAATGTTAGTCATCGAGATGGACATGTACGACCAAGCGTTAATGTGGATGCATCCAGGTAACCATAGCTGTCAAAAACAAATAGACATTGTGCAAGGTCTCTTACATTAATGAACAATAAACATCAAACTACTGTAAGGACACGTTTCATTATCATGTTTTACCTTTTCCTATGATGGAGGTATCAAACATATTTAGTTTTTTGTTCTTTGCATCCCCGAAACAAGCTTGCCAATTTATTGTGTCACGCAGACTTTTTACTTCGACAAACAATTCCTGCGCTCCTTATAGAGCCGTCCAGACCCTCTATTTGAAAAAAAGTCACAGTTTTGGCCCAAGGCCGAAGCAATAAATGCGATAGCAACACGTCGGACTGTTATACGAAGCAAAGCTAGAAGATTTAGGAAACATGCGAAATGTAGCGAGCACAGTCGTTTGTGCTTCAACTGACAGTAATGCAGTAACCGCAACATCTAAACAGTTGCTGTACCGTATAGTTGGCTGTATGATGTTATACAGGAGGCGAGGTCCAAGTTTGGCATCAAGAAATGTGACAAGCCACTGGTTTTCAAGTTGAAGTATATCAACATTGAAGTCCCAAGCGTCTATCAGCAACACATCCTGTAGGCTCACCGCACGAAAGTTGTGCCGCAAAAAAGTTCAAGACATCAGTCCGTGGAATCCTGATGAGATGTACACTGTTGCAACAATGAAGCTGTGTGATGTTTTAATGGCACAAGCATCCCCACAACTCATCTGGGGCAGTGAGTTCAGTTTGGCCGTCTAAAGTGAAAGTTAATAAACATGCAGATTGATCATAGCTATGGCCTTGTGCCCAAACGATGACTTTTTTTCTTTTGTGTCATTTAACTTGCAGAAAGCATTCATAAAAACATGGGGAGAAGGGGGCTACACTATTACACTATCAGGAACTGTATAAATTGTATGAGTAAATCACTGCTGATATCTTAAACCATAAACTGATGCCCATCATACACCGACCCAGTCATGAATAGTACTATTCACTCCTATCTAATTTGTCCACAGACAGGGACTTATTCACTACCAACCCATTTACTCATGAATCGAAGCCCCATTCAGTACTGACACACTTACTTATACAAGGAGAGCTTCCGAAGTACCGACCCACCTACCCATAAGCAGAGAAACAATCATTCGTTTCCATATATGGACTCACTGACTACCAACCTATTTACCCAAACAAAGGCCCATTGAATACTGGCTCGGACCTCCTTATAACGAAGTAAATTAAGAATAGCCCTGCAATAGATATAGTGTTAGGTATATACCTTTTAAGAAATTTTCGGATATAAAAAACATATTTTGCTGTAAGATGCACCTTTGTTACAATGAGATATGAGTGTATCCATAGATGGGGACCCACTGACCACTGACCGATTTGTCCACAAATGGGCACCCATTCACTACTAACACAATTATCCACCGACAGGAACGCACTTGCTGCCGACCCGCACACCCGACACAAAGCCCTTTCACTGTCAACCCACTTATTGAGAAGCAACCAGCTGACTGCAAATCCATCAACCCACAAAGAAGGACCCATTCACTACTGACCCATCTGAATTCACTTCCCATGAACAGAGACCCATTGACTACTATCCCACTTATCATAGACAGGGGCCCATTCGCTGCCAACCCACACACCCGACAAAGCCCTTTCACTGAAAGCGCCTTATTCACAAACATTCAATTGCTTACCAATTCATCAGCCCACAAAGAAGGTCCCATTCACTACGAATCAACTACCCTATGAACACCTGTTCACTACCTAACAACCCAATCCCCAAAAACCAGGATGGACACATTCACTCCAATATTTACACACCATTTGGATGCACTGACTGCCGATTCATTAACCTAAACACGGAGTCCCATTGAGTAGCAACCGCTTTACCTAAAGATAGGGACCCATTCAATACTGACCCATTCAACCACAAACGGGGACCCCCTAATCCCCTACTGACCTGCATTGGTGAGTAGCAGGGCTTTGAGGGCAAGAAACTCCTCTCGCGAAATGGTGAGAGCCTCGAGCCGCTTCACCAGGTGAGCAGTGTGCAGGAAGAGCTCCTCGGCACGGCACTCGGATGCTTGCCGCTCGTCTATAATCAGGTCCGAGGCAAACATTAGCCGCACGGGCGGGCTCAGGTGGCATGACCTGCGAAAGCATCACCATTACCAGCATTTGAAGGCTTTTGCAGTGGCACCAATCTGTGCATGTGCGATTTGTGCGAGTACACTACCATAACAGAAGAAACTGCTGTATTCTACGCATTCATTTCGGCTATCTGGCACCGTACCAACCTCAAACACGGTTAATGTTTACATTTTTGGCAAGGCAGCCCTGCAAAAGAAACCTGCAAGGAGGAAAAGGGCTTACCAAAACAAAATACTGTTATACGCTCATTATTTGATGAAGCTAAGAGGAAACCTGAAGAAGCCTTTAAAAAACCATTGCAGTTAAAAGAAGCAAAGAAAAGGCTTTTCTTTGACAGACAAGCTTTCCTTCTGAAAACTAATATCGGCTGGCTTTGCAAACTTGTGCTAGAAATGGGTAGCTGATGATTCTCGACTTTTCTTTCTCAACAACATCATGACGCGATTCTCACCCATGAATAGTGCTGCCATGGTGAAAAGCACACTGAAACAACCACCACAATGGCTTTTGTGAACGAACCTAATAGTTGCACTAAAATTTTAACACCACCAGCAGCTGTCACAGTGAAAGTGTATTCGACAACGCCGAGATGAACATGTGGTATCGTGGAGCGGTGACTTACGCCTTATTCTTTGCCATCCTTATCAGCTACCAGTCGCAGCTGGCTGATTTTGGTGATAACGCAGACGAACAATCGCTCTGACCAATGACCACACTGGCCAAACGTCCAAAGAGCCATAAGCACTGGCACTGGAAAAGGAATTGTTCTGTGATGGCACCCCGCCTCTGCATGCAAAAAACTATGAGGTGAGCGACTGAGCTTCAGCTTTGAATTGTCTATGGCTCAGAAGCAAGCCAGTGGCAAAAGCAGGGAAATCTCATTGCCACTACTATCAGGCAATAGTGGCCCCCATACTTAATAAACAGCGGCAGTTTCTGGTGGTGCCAACGTATGCTTTAGATTTCATCTACGTATTTTCATGTTCTGACAAAGCATCAAAATGTTTGAGATTGCCTTCACTGCACGGTATTAAATACATGAGCCTGGCATTGCATCGTTATAGCGGAAATTTTGTTAGAGCGATATTCGTTGTAGCGGGGTTTGACTATATCTGCAAAGGTGCCCTTTGCATAGAACTTTTAATTGTTTTACCCTATTGTTCCGCCATCGAAAGCAACTTAACTATTTGCATACATACATCATTTATTAGATTTTAACACAGCAACAGAGTGGCTTCGTTACCATCTTACCTGTAGGCCAATGCCAGGGAGAGGATCTCGGCCCAGGTGGTTTGTAAAAGGCGCATTTGGTCATTGAGCGTCAGGTCGGTGAAGCCTGGTTCCATGGTTGGGAAGATGAAAAAAATTGAAACAAATGAAACTTAACATGGCTTTTGTTGTTAAACTGTTAACCAATAAGCATTGGAAAGAACCCGTAATAAGCATAGCAAGCTCTATTGAGAGAAGTAGTGCGCTTATACTCTTGTCACACGGACAGTCTAACCACAGTCAAGTATGACGGCCATTAAGGCCCGTTCACAAACGCTCCTCCACTCGACCCTTCACTCGAAACGCTCCTTAAGTGGCGTTTTCCCATTCACAAACCGCCCTTCACTTGAAACGCTTCCTTCACTTGAGAAAATCTTGAGCATTTCCTAGAGAATGTTAAGGAAGCGATCGAGCTACCTTGAATCGTCCCTCAAGTGAAATATTTCCGCCAGCATCGCGTCCATGGCGGAGCCCGTCTCGCTTTGACGGCGTTGATCGATTAATTTGGCTGCCACCGTCGCGTTCTTTCGACAATGACGGTGCACGTTTACTACGGAGCTGTCTTCGAACGGTTCAGCAACGGCTACTGTGGCACCGGGACAAGCGAGTGTGGTGTCAAGAGGAGCACCAGTGCCGTGATGTGTTGCGTTCTGTGCATGAGCCAGTAGATTACCTGCCCTCGAGTATGCGTATACTCCTCGTGCGAGTGCCCCATGACTTACTGCGGATGCCAGTGCTTTGGAGTGTTTTGATGAAGCTCGCACACCGCATCAGTTCAAGCGTGGTGCGAAAGCTTGACAAGCAAGCGGCATAGCAAACTTTTGATGCGCTGGGTTCACCGTACTTTAGAGTGGCTTCCTCTCCGGTGAACTTTTGCTGCCCTAGCCGAAATTTACGACGAAGCACACCTCCGTTAGACGACCATCTGTACCAATGAGAAGGTAAGTTCTCCTGTGTTTTTTTTTATTTTTTTCCTGCTTCGGTGAGATTACTATTAAAGACAGTTTAGGAAAAGCACAACACAATACATTGGGCGCAACGAGTTTGCTGCTGTAGCTACTACGCGTGAAACATAGCTTCTTTATACAGTGTCTATGCAGCTCACAATATTAATGAACAACCAAATACACATTTAGGGGATCAAGCAGATGATCATGCTCTGTGAAACGTGCATGTATGCAAACGTGCGTCGAGTGTCGTATGAAAACCCAAACATATGAAATATAAATACAGCAGATACACAATGAGATTGTTTTTTTAATTTAACCCTATTCCTACCCCCCGAAGAAGAATTGCTGGCTATGGCACTGATTCGTGCAATTAGATATTGAAATTATATACCCATATGCCTGGTCAGCTGCCCAAGTGCCTGAGCCAAACATGTGTCAAAATAGTCAAAGCTCAATACTTCAACCATGTCTGTTCTTGAACGTGAGACATACTAATGAATGTGTGCACCGCTAGAATTAAAGAAAAATGCGGCTTTTGTATCCAAGCTATTACGTTTTTCTAATATTATTTCTTGCCTCTTTTGTGCAGGGGACCAGCTGCCGTCAGAAGAACACAGAGAAAAGGCCTTCTAAAATCTGCCATATTATCAATGCATTGCAGAGTTTGCACGACTGTATACAAAAGCACAAAAACAGCAGTGAAATGCGTGCAGCTACACTGCATTAGGCGCGCTATGGCGTCTACTTTCTTAATCTTATTTATGATGTCCTCCGAGCTCGTACTTTATCTTTACAGTGTGTAGGTTGTATATGTTTGATTGATGAACACTTTTAATTTGCATTCTTATGTTTGCCACGTTGCTCCTCATCAGCCACATGTAATAAAGGTCCACTTGCCATTCACAACTTCTGTTTTGTTCATTTATCAATACATAATTATCGTCGTGTTTGTCTCTTCATGATGAGACAGGACTGCAAAAACCACTTCTCCGATTCTACAGGAAAGCAGTTCTAGGAAAATTAAACTTGTTTTATATAATGCAGCACCACTCCTCTTCCACGGAACTGAGATGGCGTGGTTCTAACTGGTAGACGTGCTAATGATGCAGCAATTGCGGATATTTTATTTACAGGGTTCTGACCAGGTGCATCCGCGATGACTGCAATACTCTTGAGCATTTTTCACCGCTTTGTTGCACTGGTATTCAATAATTCAGCAGAGTAAAATACGCTGCTTCTTGACGACACTTCCTCGAATGTTGAGAGAACTCACAGGATCGTTTTTAAAGAAGAACAGCGCCAAAAGTCAGACGCGGCTTCAACTTTATGATTTAAAAAAAAAATAAAACATCCCCTATAAATTATGTTGTGCCGGGGCTTTGGAATGCAGCACAGACACCACGATCCTTTTCAACAGGTATTTCCAGTAGTTGTATTGCAAATAAAATCCAAAACATTAGTGCGAAGGTCATTCATGCACTAACGAATGTGCTTCTGAGCATGCAGATGAAGGAGACGGGAAAAAAATTTAAGACGTTGCCCCTGTGTGAACTTGGATACGAAAGCTACACAAATTTAAAGGTTACGTCTATGCGAATCTGTCAAATTAGACGCATCCACAAATGCAGGGTAAATAGAAAAATAATGCAAAAACAATAACTTATTTCTTGGAAGTTTACAATGTTAAAGTTGACGCACACACACACACACCAGTCCCTGTTAACCGACTATATATGTTGCTAAATGAAGAAAACAACTTTAAAATGTATTTTTCGCCGATAGTGATAGAAAGGCACACGATCGCTTTTCTTAACTTGCGTAGCAGTCTAATTCGAACGCTCAGCCACGAGTATAACATGCCTAGTTTATAACGCAACCATGGTATAACCTTGAATATCAGTTGCGAGCAATGTCTTTCAAATTTCCTATTATACGCAGAGGAACAACTATGAAAGTGCCACGGTGAAATTTGCAGTAAATGAGAAAAATAAACATTGCACAGGCCCCTGAAATTAGGAACTGTGCACATACTCCCGTAGCGAGAACGAATTTACGTACGAGTAATCCTTATACATAATGTCGTGGTGAATGCTAAAAGCACGCCAATATAATGTGATATATAGTAAAAAAATACTCATTCCACCGCGTTATACATTCAGTGGCTACATTAGTGATCAGAAGGCTCTCAGTTAAGCGAAAGTAAACAAAGCAACAAACCATCTATTGCGCTTCCTGTCATCACTCACGTAGTTCGTTAGTCACCCCGGCGAAAGTAGGCTCTCAAACGACACACACGCAAACACTACCGTAAATATAAACTCCAATTAATAGACGCATACAAGACAAAATAAACTAAGCAGGTAGACACGTTCAGCAGCAGACGAAATGCCAACAGCTGTTCGTTCAGCTGCCTGGGTGCAACTGTTGCCAGACTTGAAGCAGAGTTTCGCTAAGTCTATCAGCACAAGGCTTAGGGAAACAACACTACCACTCTAAACGCACGTATTTTGCTGTAATGTCAATTTAGAAAAAAGAATAACTAGAAAAAGCGTTCTTTTAATGGACAGAGATAGGCAATTCTTAACCACAATTGCGAATACTCTCGTTATCAGGCGCTTTTCTCGGCGCATGCAGTTCACTTAAGTGAAGGGAGCTTTTTCAAGGCCTCCCTTGGCGAAGGAAGTGTGGAGGAGCGTTCATGAAACGCAGCGGCCCCTTGAGTGGAGGAGCACGCTCGACCTTGACTTCGTCAAGTCGAGGGGAGCCCTTGAGTGAAGGAGCGTTTGTGAATACGGGCCTAAGTCTAACAGCCGTTGTACATAGTCACACGACAACCCTAACTTTAGTTAATCTGCTAACGACCGCTTTTGTAAACAGAAGTAGGCAACCCCTGTTAGTGCCATAAACTGGCAACATAGCAGCCCTCATGTCGTAAACGAGCAGCTCGGCTCCCAGTGAAATATCCAGCCAAAAGTGAGTCAACTGGACTGTTGCGACGACGCAGGCGTTGATACGCATTTGGAAAGATTACGTGTCTAAATTACGTGTACAAGCACTGCCATGAAGGATTTGCTATTTTATTTGGGCCTCCACCTTCATGACGTGCCTTAATAACTACTCCGTCATTTCGAACACGTAGCCATGGGTTGTGAAAGAATCGTTCTTGCACAGAAAGGCTGAGTTCTTAAACTTGTGCAATCATTTGTTACTAATGCCACTATCATCAACCCTAACTAAAGCTAAAACTGTGTTCATTACACGCATACAAATTTGTCCGTGCTGCAAACGTGTGGCAGTGCTTGTCTGGTTTACGGTAACTGTGGTTGTGTCTGCTAACTGCAGTTGGGTATAATTGCGGTCAAGCTTACCGGGAGACAAGGGTATTATTCAGCTTAAACACACACAGAGTGGAACACTGTTGACTTAGCTACATTAATCAAAGTTAACACTGTTAATTTAGATTTCTACCTTCAACAGTCAACAGTGGAACACTGTTGAGGACATTGATTTGTTGGGTTTAACGTCGCAAAACAACCACATGATTATGAGAGACGTCGTAGTGGACGGTTCCGGAAATTTCAAGCACCTGGGGATCTTCGTGTGCATTCAAATCTGAGCACACGAGCCTACAACATTTTCGCCTCCATCGAAAATTCAGCTGCCGAAGCCGGGATTCGATCCCGCGACCTGCAGGTCGGCAGCCGAGTACCTTAGCCACTAGATTACCGCGGCAAGGCCACTGTTGAAGACAGAAAAATAATTTAAATAAAACGAAGATAATGCCAAATAACCTGAGTGGTACCTGTGTGAGTAGTGCAAGCCACAAAAACATAGTGGTGATCACTAGACTTGTGCAACTAATAAATTTCAGGTTCAAAGTAAATAATGATTCTGGTCAAATAGTTTGGATGCGAATTCTAATGCTACACATCGCATACTACACATAAAAATGAGCATATTTATCAAGACCTAACAAACCTCAACAATATCTTTTTCAATAGAAACAATGCCTGTGCAAATGCCATTTTTTTTGGTCCAAAGAAGTGGAAACAACTTTCAATAGGGTTAAAAACGATGACAGAGAAGGCAAGGACTGAGGCTGATGAGCTGTTTATGCCAGTAAAAAATCGCCGAATTTTGCTTGGCGATCCTCGAACAAGATTTATCTACGCAGACGGCAAAATAGTAGCAGAATAGTAACAGAACTTGACTTTCATTAGAACGAAGTTTACAGTAAAATGCATCAAGTTTTAAAATTTACTATACTTTGAACATATAAGCTGGTATAACAAGCTCTTAAACATAAAAGATGATAAATCGATGCATGGGTAATGTTTCTCCTGGCAAAAAGTTTTCACGGCTTTGCCCCCCTTCACTGCAGTGAAACCACATTTACAAGGAACTACATGCAAACTAATATACACTAGTCAGTCCATTTCGATCTTTTAAGTTTGCAATGACTTAACTTCGAATCAAAGTGAATTCAAATACTGTAATATTTGTTCGAATATGTGAAGCATTCGAAGCATTTGAATATTCACACAGACATAGTGTTTATATATATATTCAAGTTTTGTACCAATGTCAGAGTGAGAGGCAAAGTGTTGTGACATTTTGCGCAAAAGCCGGTCGTTAAGGGGAGACGCTCCTCGAAAGCACTTTTTTTTTGTTATTCAACTTAGAGCTTCAGAAATTGGACCACTGATGCAGTTTTTCCTCCTGATTCCAAATCTGTAATCAGTTTTTACATAAGTGCAATAGTTTGGGAGTTGTGTTTCAAGTAATGGTGAAACTTGATAAGTTTTCCGGGAACTTTCGCGCATACTAAATGTTCATGCAGAGAGTTGTTCAATGGCTCCTTTTGCTCCCTATTAGCCATAGAGTGCCGATATCTAGCTAGAAATTGTGCTCCAACTTTGAAACTATGAAAAAAACATCTGTGTAGCAAAGTACCCTTTTTTTTCCACTCGACCACCATTAAATTTATTAATAGATATTTACAGCTGATAGGTTGTGCTGATTCAAGTAGATATCGGCACCCTACGCACTCTCCTCAATGTGTGTGCCAAATTTCGTCGTCGTATGACCATTCTAAGTGCCCGAAACACTTCCCGCAAAAAATGCAAATTGGCCAAAATTGCGAAATGAGAAAAACGCGTTTGAAAGTTTGAAAGTCTGTATTTACAAAAATGAAAAACGCAGTAGCACGAAACTTGTGCTGAACACATACACACATGTCCAGAGGGAATATCAGTTGTCTAAAACTCTCCAGCACCGTAGGTTTTCCCTTCCCGGCTGGTGCGGCAGGACTCTTCCACCCGGGCCCTCTTGGCTGCACTGCGACGGTGTGCCCTCGCCTCAGCGGTCTGACGCACATTCATCTTGTGCATGCGCATGCTGTCTCGGCGGTCGCTGAGGGTAACCAGGGCCTCCGAAGGAAGCACCCCAAGCTCTTCCAGCACCTTTTCAAAGCTCGCGTGGCCCCGGTTGAACCACAGGACTGCAATGGCTGTGGCTGTTTCCACAGCAGTCCGGGAAGCAAACCGGGTCTTTGGACACAGCAGCCATATTTTGCTGTTCAGGGACTCGGCCGCGTTCTGTGTCTTGCCGTGGAGGCACCGGGCAAGCAGCTTCGCATCTGTGAGACGCTTGTAGATTGGGAGGACTGCCAAACCCTGGGCCTTGGTCAGGAGGGGGGTGTGGCACGGTGCAGGCTGGCCCTGCGCCTCAGCACGTCGGTGCTTGCACCACGAGTCTGGGCCTGCAGGACAGAACTTGTGACTTCCAGCACCGTCTGTTGAGCACGAGTGCAAACATGAGGCCCATATGGCAGTGTACATCTTGTGGACATTTCCCCGATTGTTCACAATGGCCACCTGAAAGTAAGTTTGAAGCTTCTGGATGGTGGTCTCCTTCAGCTTCTCCCCTCGTGGAAGTGGCGTTGGCAGCTTCCGCAGGCCGGTGCCCAGACGTTTCGCCACGTGGTTGGTGCACTCCTCTTTTTCAATTGGAGTGTCAGGGTACACGTTGGCATCACAGACCCCGTTGTAGGCCTTGCTGTCTCCATCGCTTAGGAAGATGGTGAACCGCAGGGGTGTCTCATAGTCCACAGTCCTCTGCCAAATGCGCACTGCAGCTTCGGCCTCCATGGCATGCGAAGAACAGTCGCAATTCTTCTCACAAACGGGATGATGAAACGCCTGCCATGTTTCTTCATCGCCTCCCATGTCGTTATGCAAACTGCACGCCAGGCAGAAGTTGGAAAGCACTTCATAGTCCAGGCACAAACCAGTGTCCAAGGACACTACAGTTCCCACACCATTGTGGCTTTTGTGGCCTCTTTTTTGCCATGTGCCGTCAAACATGACTGGCACGTCACTGTTACCAGCCACCTCTTTGGTGACGCTGCGTGCCCTTTGCATGTTTTCACAGACAGCCTTCACTGCCGCACTGTGAATCTTTTTGCCGATAGCATGGAAGGTCTTATGGTGCATAGGGTTTGGCAATCCAACTACTGCACAAAATCGTGAAAGTTGCTCATGCCCGATACCGACGGCACGCGCTGCAAGCACCACTTTCAGGTTCACGGCAAAGGCGTCACGCGAACTCCCGCTGTCGTAGCTTCTGCTTGCACCGCGGCCGCCATCTGACGCGACCCGCTTCGACGAGTACGCGGACGAAAGGATGCTCTCCGAGCACTCCGCATTCTCGCAGTGTAGCTCCAGAAACGCCGAAAGGCCTTTCCGCTTTTTATTCGGTGCCCGAACTGCGAGTTTACTCTCGTGACAAACGGGGCATGCCGCGCCTGCGACGACGGCCGTCAATGCACCCAACTCGCACAGCACTACGCTTTCGGCACGATCGGCATTCGGCCTGACGTCGTTTTCGAATAACGCGATCTTTTTCTGCGATGCACTCACAAAATTCACTGCAGCGTTGATCTCGTCGTCGCAGTTGCCATGGTCGACGTTGCCGTGGTCGATGTTAGGCCTACCGGCCGCTGGCCCGTCGCGGACATTTTCGTTGGCGGTGGCTTTCTTGTACGTCCTCCGCCGCTTCCCTCTGAACTTGTTCTTACTTCTGTATTTCCGATGGTCGGCAACGGCCTTTTTCGGGCTTGCCATCGCACGAAAACAGCGAAAAATAACTCCGGAAAACAGTGAAGCGAACTACGGCAAGAAAACACGGGTGCTGTCAGCCAATGGCGGCCCTGCGTTAGTGGCGCGCGGTTTGAAACGGCGGGAAAAGACTGTTTTTGTTGCTTTTTTTTTAGATTTTTCGTGAACGTACGAGACTTCAAGAACCGGGATCGTGGAGAGTAAGGACAACTCTACACGAGCCAGCGGCCGCAATATGGCGGACAGCTCTCTTCGCGGCCCCGCGAGCACGCGAACAGCAGCCCGTTTTGTGTAAATTTCGTGATGCCGCGCGTCACTGCCGCTCACTCAGACGCGTTTTTCACTGACTTCTGATGCTTATTTCGCTGTGATATTTTCAGATGTCAAAATATAATGTATAAAGATGATAAAGCAACAAAAAACAGAAAAGGTGAAATTTGGAAAAAAAACGCGACTTTTCGACCCGCGTCTCCCCTTAAGTGATTAGTGTAAATAAATTATGCAAAAAGTTTCCTTCCAGTCAAATGAAATGTCATTTTATATATTTACTTCATCAGCTGTGCCGTCGAGAGTACGCAGTACGCATTTCTTAGTCGAATGAGTTCTGGCGATGGCATTAGTTGATGAATGGCATTTCGTTCATCCATGTGGCACCGCGCGAATTACATTCATTTTGAAGGCATTAGGAAGTAAATGCCATTTTCTCTTCCCGTCTGGTACGGGTATTAGACCTCATTTTGCCTATTAGTATTCACAAACTTAGTGCAGCTGAAATTGCTAGACAACCGTAAATTTAATTGGCCACTATTAACGCAGTATCTTAAAAACTAGTATACTGATATAAGTGAAAATACGCACATTACATAACCCAGATGGCAGCTCTACTTCATCCTTCTGTAGTCATACAATACGCGATGCATAAAACACAATAATTCAAAACACGTTAATATGTACTTGCATCATATGTATTATCGGCCGCAAAAGTTCCGTTTTTTGTAGAGTCCAAGATTTGATCTCATTCCTATTAGGATGCTTAGGAGTTTGTTGAGAATACCTGCTTACTTCATATCTGTCAAATTGGATGAAACACAGACTACCTAAAAAAAATTACATTTAGCATATTAGTCAATTACAAGTTCATACTGGAGACACCATGCTTCCCAAGAGAAGACAGTTAGTAAGAAAGAAAATGCAGCTGATGATGCCACCTTGAGCACCGCGATGTCAGCGGTCCTGACAGGATCTGCTGGCTCATATGCCTAATCAATAGAAATGAAGTACATTATCCTCAAAGAAAAACACTGACTAAACACCCCAAGTTTAGGAAAAAATTCATTGAGCGAATGCTGCCAAAATATGAAAAATACAGTTTGGAATCTATGATATCGCCTGTGAAGATTTCGGCGAAAAATTGTGAAGTGACACTTTGACCTTGATTTTCTCTTGGACAGTGAAATTAACGTCATTAGAGTTTTCGGAGAGCTACCCATAGACTTAACCAGAGTCACTGTTTTACTTTAGTGTTCTTTTAAAGTAAATTTTACATTAGATGCAACTTGATAGAAGGCGCACCAACTGAGCGATAGCCTCACCAGGTATCTGCTTGGCCCAGCTGATGGTGGCCACAAGTTCCCGGTCCACGAGTTCGCTTAGCACGCTGACCGTTGTGTAGTGGCTTTCCAGTGAAGGCGATGACGACCCGTTGGTCATTGCCAGCAGCGGCTCTGGCTCGCAGTGCACCAGCGCCGAGATTATCACATTGTCTGTATGTGCAGCGAAAAAAAAAAAAAAAGAAGAAGGTGGGTGGTGGGGGCCGCTGAAAGACGCAATTCATGAGACTTCAGAGGGGGGAACGTGTGCAGCTTGCACAAGCTGTGTAAGGCTGCCCTAACATGTGGCCAGCCTATATAATTTGTGAGATCCTAATTAACATAGTCTCTGTAAGCAAATGCTTCAATTATTATTATCCTTATTGGTGTGAATAATTGTTATTATAGTTAGCATGTCCAAATTAAGATGCCATTAATTAGCATGATCTAAAGTATGTTGGCTTTTATTATAACGCTCTTAACAACCAAGGTCCTGTCCCAATTCTTATCTGTTTCTCTACCCACTTCCCCTTTTCCTCTCCATTTCCTTTCTTTCTCTTCCATTTATGTTTTGTGTTTGTTTCTTGTTTTATTCAAAAGGCATGAGAGTTGACCAATGAAGTGGTGTCAGCCACGTTGGATTTTTTTAAATAAACGGTTCTTTTCGTGTCCCTTAAATGCTGCATTTGCTGAATTGCAACAAGAATCTTGTACTCCTGCTGTGACCCTCTCCGTCCGTGAAAAATAACTGTAAAAAAAGATTCATTTTCGCGTGCATTCATGTTTTCCGGCTGCCCAATTTTACAAACATGTTGTGGTCTCTTAAGGGTGCAGAAAATCGGTCATCGACTCTAATAAGTCATCAAGACTGGATGTAGGCGTATAGGCCTGTACCACCTTCATCTTCTATCTCCTTATTAAGTTTAATTACGATACCTGCCAACCTTTCATTAATGCTATAGTATTCCTCTACGTTACCAGCTATACTTCCGTGGATAAGGAGCCGCACCCCCAGTTCCCTTCTCTCAGTCAAGCCGCGATAGTAAAGGACATGCCTATTCTGTAGCCCTGTATAGACCTCATCTGTCCTCCTAACCTCAGTGAGCCCTATTACATTGGATGGGCGTATTGTAACAAAATGTTGCATTTGCTACGATTAAAAACATTGTGCCATTCACGTCCTTACTAAACAGTGTTGACGTATTTAAGCAGCACAATGAAACCTCTTGGCCAGTCCCCCTTTTTTCGGTCCCTGTGGTAGTATGCTACCCTGTACAACAGTTTTTCCTGCTCGTGCTTTGCTTTGCTGCATGACACGACTGTTGCGATAAAGCTTAGCTACTCAAATTTGTCAGTAAGAATCAAACTTTTGCTTCATGAACTGTACATACTTAAAGATGTCTTGCTGAATTTAGGTAGGCTCCTTTCAACTGCACAAGGAACCCCAACTGACCTTCGAGAGAGACCTTTTTGGGGGCGAGTGCCTGGACGTGGTAGGGGCCTTCCGTGCTTCGCCGGTACTTCTGGCGGCCGCCACGAACCCTGTCTAACCGGACCCCTGCAAAAAATGGGCAAAACGAGAAGGTTCACACCCCTAATGACAAAAAAGAAAAAAATGGCCACAATAAACTGGCCCAATATTAAACACAGTGAATCTGCAACAGTCTTCTGTGATAATTTTCATCAGAGTAAGGGTTTTAAGATGCATGCATACTGTTCACATACTAGCAGGTATTAAGTCTGCACGCCAAGCTACATTTCCGGGCAAAAGCCTCCATAAGCATGCATAAACTTTTTCTCCGACTTCCATTGATAGACAGAAAGAAAGGAATCATCATGGCACCGGCCAATCGTAGCAGCTGAAAATGCGAGCATGCTCTCATGTCTCAGCAATAACATAGTTGCCAGAAGGTAAGGGCAGATACAGTAGACTATCACTAAACGTTACCTGAAGGGACCAAAAACGTGTTCCGTTTAACAGAAGTTCCACTTACAGAAATATGAGCAGGAGTGCAGAATTCAGGTACAAAACCAATCGTATCAGAGTCAGTTGTTCCATTTAAACAACAGTTCCGTTTAAAAGATTTTAATCAATTGAGAGTCTACAGAACTTTCTTGGCTCTGAATTTAATGTTGTAGCAAGACATTGTTGAATACTTCGTTTCTTGTTATTACCCCACATATTTTTCATGAAATACTGGGTTACTTAAGCAAACACAATTACGAAAATTTTCCATCACTTTGCAGACAGGCATTGTGCAGAAAAAGAAGCAAAAAAAAGTTCGAAACTTCTACACAGTGATTTGAACCATAGTTTCGGTGCATGCATGAATCAAAACAGCCATCTTTGGCTCCTGCTACGGCTACGGGCACTAAAAGCGGTACAATTGCCGCCCAAGAGGCGGCAAGGCCAAAACCGTGAAAAGTGGTCACGCAGAAACTCAAGGCCTTCCGAGCAACATTGTAAGAAAAGAAAAGTATGAGCAAAAAAAAGCAAAGCTCGGGAGACAACAGCGAGACGCATCGCAGCAGCTGAGCTGTCCAAACCACCCCCGGCCAAGCGGTTAGATGCACGGCCGAGGAGGTCCCACACGACAAAAAGGTACGGGTCGGTATTCTGTTTGCGGAACCAACGAGCGACCGAAAACAGGTCCCTGGCACCCTGCCAAGCCCCAACCCTTTGCAGCCTCGGAGACGAGAGCGAGCGAAGTCGTTTCTGCAAAGAGAGCCAAAACCCTTCACAACGACCCCTTCTTGAGCTGATGCCCCAGGCTGCAGCCGGATCGAGTGGAAGAAAGGCTTTGAAGACGCATCGGCCCCGTTCCAAATGGCAGTAGCAGCTGCCGCAGAGTTAAGCCCTTCCCACCTCTCGCGCGTGGAAGGTACTATATATTCGTACAAACTCCCCCAAGGGCCTCCCACCGCTGCTGCTTTTCAAGGTGGCACAGTCTCTGAACGCCCCGAAGTGGTCAAGCTGGTGCTTCCAAGTCTGTGGCCTGGGGTATTAGCAAATCTCCGATGGGGCAGCTCTGTGGCCCCGAAGACAGTCTATTTTTTACAAACACTTCAAATTCCTGCACAGCTTTTTTAAAAGGCACACGGGATAGTTCTTTCTAGGTCACTGCGGGACTCATGTTCTGTTTAGGCATCAGAGTTAATGTCTTTGAGATGCTGAGATTTACTTTTTCTGACATGAAGACTAAATTTATGATGTGGACAAAGACAAAATAGACGTGCAGAGAGCCTATATATGTCTTGTCATTCATCATTCTCAACTGCTTGAAAGCTCGAGTTCCTCTATGTTTTGCAAACTACAAAAGGTAT
This sequence comes from Rhipicephalus annulatus, assembly GCA_013436015.1. NCBI lineage: Eukaryota > Metazoa > Arthropoda > Arachnida > Ixodida > Ixodidae > Rhipicephalus > Rhipicephalus annulatus. The sequence goes on along the minus strand of WOVY01001637.1, from coordinate 130,374 downwards.
GTTGATAAGACTGAGATAAAATGTGAGCAATATCGAATCTTCTGATAACACTTGGCTGACTCTATATTGCCTTCACGTTCCATCATTCCTGTTGAGGCCTCTCCATTTCCCCCATGCTGTTCGCACCTTGCCGTGTTTGTGCCTTGCCGTGTTTGCTCCTTGCCGTGTTTGCTCCTTGCCGTGTTTGAGCGTTTCCATGTTTCGATTCATTTCAGTCCCTAGAGTATGCATTGCTTTGTAGTTGTGTTTCAGATTTTGCATTACCAAACAATGACTTCTTTTTTAAACATTTAAAACAAACAAGTTTTTCTACTGAAAGTATACGTCATCCATATATGGAAATGAGAATATTGTATTGAGTGAGAAACACTACATGTATCGTCTGCTGTGATGCCAGGTGCATCTGTCAATGAGAGTGATCTTAATGGCTGCAATACATTTCTGGCGTTGCTGTAAAGGCAAATCAGAGGAATGACTTTACGTCCACTCCACTTCATCATCATTTGCAGCCAAGCTGGCCATGCCTTGGCAAGATGTGCTTATCGAACAAACGTGCCACTGGTATGGGCTGCTCTGTGCAGAGACGACGCTCTGCTAAAACTGTCAAATTAAACATGTAAAGTAGCAACTGCATCTGCAACGAAGAGACCTAGTGTGCTTTGGTCGGTTTCAATTACAAAGGCACTGCTTGAGTGCTTTGGGCGGCACCCCAGTACACACACACTGAAAAAGGTACTTTTGTCGGCACATTATTGCAGCAGAACAGAGCCATTAGACATAGAATTGGAGTAAAACTGTAGAAAGAAAAATCACTGACAGATAACGCAATTCAATTAGAACCCGTACTTCCCGTCATTACCATGGTATACTTGAACGACTGCTGCGCAGATTCCCCACTAGGTTTCACTGTATGAAACTCCATGGCTTTTTGCAGTTACCTTCAACTTATTCTACTTGTGTGAGCTGGTGTTATTTAGTGCCAAACAACTTCTTCATTTCGTTGCTTTGCCAGACCCTTCGCCATCCTTAGCTATGTTTCAGATTTCTTAGTATTCGCTCCATAGCTATGACTGACGGTTTTGCTTCGTGCCTTACCTAAGCTGCCCAGATCCACTTTTATGTCAGCTAGAATGCTGAATATCCTTGTTTTTCCCCTAATAATAGCTGAATTCCGACTGTGCCCATTTGATCTCTATTGTTACCTCAATGTAAAATAGCATCACCTAATGATGCTATATTCTTTAAAATGCCCGTTCTAAAATAGTAACTGCTGTGCCTTTCTTAGCTTTACATGAACGCTTTGACTTTCTCACATTATAATATTAGAAGATAGAAGACAAGATTGGTTTTGTTACATGTCCATCGCAGTACTTCACATAAGCATTTTGGTTCGGTAACTTTTTGCCTTTGCAGCCAGAAAAAAAAAAGGAGCACCTGCGAGAGCAGATGCTATGTATGAACTGAGCTGAATACGACTCGAGGTCCACTCGTCTTTCACACAATGTACAATAGAATGTCAGGCGGTGCCTCTCAGACACCCCTGCTGCCGATAACAATGAAAGACACGGTGCCGAAATCACACTTCGTAGAAAGCACCTGCCTGGCCACGCGACGACATCAGAGCTTACCTCAAGTTATTGCAGTACCGCAAATGTCAGCAGGGCTCGGAGACTAAGAAGCATACCAGGCTTTTTTTTTTTCTTTCAGACAAGAAGCAACCTTTCAGCCAGCATTTTTAAAATGCGAAAAAAGATTTTTAAGTTAAACATTAAAAATAAGCCCGAGTTTCCCCGCGAGGATGAAGCAATGAATGCGATAGCGAAAAATTTGAATGTCACGTGAAGATTAACGAGCTGCTCGACACTTGCAACATCCCACCGAAGCGCAATGAAGGACGCATAGGTATAACCAGGATAAGCGTGAATTATCACAGTTATGTATTTACGTTTCAGCAACAAGCTGCAAGTGTTAACGATACAGAACCTGACACTCTTGGATATTTCTTTTAAAGTGCGGCGAGCGGAATGACCCCTCTGTGTCCTGTCACGCACAGGGCGGCAACTGATGACGACCGATACTCTTGTCGGCCCGTTGAATCCAGCGACATTCCATTTCGACAATGCCACATCATCTGCGAAACCAGGAGCGCGTGGGAAGCGCAGCAACGAGCATACTCGGGAGTGGCTGCGAAAGGGTTTTCACCAAGTGACTTTAGGAAAACTCTACTCAGGTGAAAACTTCAAATGGGAACGAACAGTGAGAAAAACCGGAGGCGAGACTTGGTAATGAAGACGTCCACGCGGGAAGCCTACATTACTGCCATAATGTGCATTCGGACAAGTGCGACCTTCAATATAAGAGAGTCCCCACCCACCTTCCTTGAGCATGCCCATCTTGAGGCACTTCTGAAACCGGCAAGCTTGGCATGCCTTGCGCCGTCGCTTGTTGATCTCGCAGTCGCTTGACGCGGGACATGTGTACTCGATGTTGCCTGCAGGAAGGAAGGAGCAGGGCAAGATTGATGAGAAAGTGAAGTCACTTTTCACAAAACAACAACAACACATAATTGCGAAATACTACAAAGCTTGCCTCACTACAACGCACATGGTACCAAGGTACACTCAAACCTCAATATGACAAACTCGGGCATAACGAATTATCGGTTATAACAAGGCAAATGAAAACATGCTCTTTTATAAATAGTGCTACAAATAAATGCTTATGACGAGTTTTTCTATATAACATTTATTTTTATGCCAGATGTGACTTTTATAATGAGGCTTTAGTGTATTACAAATACCAAGCACAGCCTGGTATGTGGCGCGACATAATATGTAGCATATGGTTTACGTAATATGTTTGACACCTGATACGGTATAAAGTTTACGTGATATGTACACGCAGTTCGGTTAAACCTAAATATAACAAGGGCATAACAAATGATCAGTTTAATGAATTACCGGTTGTGATGGGGTAAATGAGCAAGCCCACCATTCCCACAGTGTAACGTTTATAGATTTATAACTGATTCCCCTATATAATGAAGCCATTTTCACGTCCAATCGACTTCGTTACAATAATGTTAGGCTGCACCTGGTTTTGCATACTGCATACTATTGCGCAGCACTAAAAGTGAAGACCAAACTTTTATGAAATTTCGGTCTGAGCCGGAACGTTACTGTGGTGTCAAGAATATCAAGATATATCCTCAAATTTGGGATCCCTTGGTTCAAGAAGAGTTCTCAAACTTGCTGCTATATTTGGAAGCTGAAAATGTTAACCAAACCAACCCACTGTGCACATAGTGTTCGTAGTAGCCACCTTAAAGTGGCTACTATGAACACTATTGCCCGAGTAAACACAGAAAAATCAGCCATTATGCTCGTAAAACAGACACCAGAAATACACAAGCCACACAACCGAAAAATCCCACCACAGACTCTGTTTACCACTGTGAATCACTGCTGTAGGCTTCGTGCTCAGACAGGCAGAGCAGGTGCCAAGATGCGTGCAAGATTAGCAAGGCACCACAGCTTCGCATGGGAGACGAGCCGTGACACGAGCCAAGGCCGGCCCCTCTCGAGTGAAAAACGGAAAGCACATGACTCTGGCCCCGATCCAGCTATTTCGTATATTTCCCCCGCGCAACAACAAATTAAAACAACCCTTTTCTTACGCTGTCGTCCGTCTGCAGTGCTGAGCAACATTCGCATGACAAAAGCTGCACAGGATAAAAACCCTCTCTTTATAGATAAATTATTGCCTCATTATTGTGAAAACAGTGGCCACAGTGCGTTGCTTGCACTACCGAGCAAAGCACAGCATACTGCGCGCCGATAGCTTATCTGTGCGTATGTTGAATATCATTTGACGCACTGATGTTGAATATCTAGACGCAAGAGCGTCTATAAACTGCCGCTGTAATAGCACGTAGGGCAGTTATGTAAAACATACTAAAGAACCACTGAGAAGGTCACCCAAGAATTTGTGGTTTTCAGCAAAGAATGGAAGTAGCGGGCCTTTCATAATGTCTATCTATATGAAAAGTTGGCTCTAAAAGAATAATATTCCAATTCAAGACAGGCCCTAGAAAGCTGCCGGCTATCTAAACACCTGATGCCAGCAACTGCCATTTTGCCATGGCGTCTGTGACGTTATGTACTGCGCGGAGCCAAGCCATCGTCTTCTACTAGAGGGTCAGCCACTGTAAATCCTTCGATTTCAGCGGCAAGCTCAAGAAAGCCAACAATATTTCGATTTCACGTGTGGCTGACCCCAAAAAAATATTGTTGGCTGGAAAGCAGACGCTCCCACAGCAAGCTGCTTGTCACGTCACGGCTTGCAGTGTGCCAGTGCTGCCAAACTCTCAGGCCACCTGTGTGTTTATAAAGATGTTCAGTTATAAATTAAGTGCTTGATAAAATGTGTTGAAGTTTCACCAGCTTATTTACGAATACAAAATAATTGACCCACATAACAGGGATTATGATCTAAAATGTATCGCCATGGCCCCTTTAACAAAGTCACGCATTCAGAAGTTGTAGCGTGCAGTAGTCTTGGTGCTCTCTGACCATTGATGTTTTCTGTCGGTATACTCAAATAATAGTAATATAATTAATAATATAAGTACTACTGCTACTACTACTACTAATAGTAATAATAAAACTTGTAATATCTGTAGTTCTCGATAAAGTGTCTCAAGATGAAAGCAACTGTGCTGTGCATTTGCTTTGGCACTGTACTGAAGTCCACTGCACCAGAATACTATACGTGCATCTAGTTTCACATAACGCCAAATCAATTTATCTCATCACTCCAGTTTAACAACAAAATTGATGAAAGCGGCTGTCCACCGGTGTGAAAGCGGCTGGTGGGCAGAGCATCAGAACAAGATAAACTCCCGATCTCTTCCGTCACTCCACTTACCCTGGATGGTCCGCTTGAAGAACGCCTTGCAGGCCTCACACGAGGCCACCCCGTAGTGGTAGCCTGATGCCACATCCCCGCAGACGAGACAGAGTCGCCGCGGCGAGTTGCCTCCGCCTCCGCCGCCGCCACTGTGGTGGTTGCTGTTGTTGTGGTGGTGCCCCGACGAGCCCCGCGTAGAGTGGCCGCCGCCTGCTTGGAAGAAAGAAGCAGTTGAAGAAGCTGGTTACCATACGAAAAAAAACATTATGTGTGTACCATCCATCCTCCCCATGGTGGCCGAACAATCACAGCGCCAGAGTGCCCCTTAAGTCAATTTGAGGAAACTCTTATGGTGCAAACGAGTCATACTCACTAGAGCCGTGGCTCGTAACCGGTGGGGAGGATGGCGCCTGGTGCTTTATGCTGGTGGTGGAGGAACAGGAGAACTCGTGGGGGCTGAGCGGCGGCGACAGGCTAGGCGAGTGGCACTGCAGCTTGCGGGGAGCCGCATCGCCCGGTGACAGCGAGGACGAGGACGAGTACATGGTCAGCTCGTACGGCTCGTCCTCCTGCTTCACCAGCCCAGAGGACGCCATCTAGGACCCTGCACACACAACCAGAGAAACATACTCGCTTGAAAAATGCCGTGTGTGGTACATAATAAAGCTATCATTATCACCAGCAAGAAGCACAAGGTCCCCCGGCACAGGGCGCATGGAGGGAAAAAAAAGTCTTAGGAGGGAGTATTACAGGGACACTCTCGATGCACAGCCATGAAAAAATAAAAACAGCTTGGTGGGAGGATTTCTGGCAAGATCATGAAGCACAAGGAGAGAGCGGCGTCACAGGAGGTTGTCTTTTAGACACTAGACTCGCAAGCTGTTAATTTAGGTATAAACAGCATGAAAGACAAAAGACCATGCAGAGAAGGACACATACAGCATACATATGCCTGTATTTCTTCTTTCACACCATTTTACTTAATATGTTGTACCAATAAGCCCAAAAACCACATCAGTTTTTTCCATGAGCCAAGCAAGCATTAAAGCGATAGATACAGGAGCTTGACTGGAACTGTGACAGTCAACGCGAGGATTTAGAGGCTTCAGAGGAAGTTGGCTTGTGGATGCGTGGATGCTAGGCATTCTCTCTCTATTTTTTTTTTTGGCATTGTGCTGACGCTGTGAGCAACCTTGAATCTGCCTGGCTTCACGTTTGATGCGGAATCAAGAATGTTCCACAACTGTTCAACTGACTGAATGGTGTATGTGGTAGCACCATGCACTACCATACACAAGCGGGAGAGGGTGTTTTGGGTTACAAACACCACGAAGAAAAAGGAGACAGGAATTGGTCTGATAAAGCACTTCTGTTAACTTCCGTCCCTCTCTGCACTCTTGCTGTTCAATTCACAAAATAACCAGATCAAGTGCTTATGCTTCTGTGCAGTAAAAGTCCTGCACCAGACAACGCAGACAAGTAAAGAGGGTACATGATGTTAAATGTGTGCCTGAAAAAGGAGATAGCTGGTCTGAAAACTTGTTGGCAACTGAAAGGGCACGAATAAAAAAATGTAAAATTCTTTGTTTTTGAAACAACTAGTGTGAGCATGCTAATAAATTGAGGAAGAGGCACATGCATGCTAACTTTAAGGCAGACAGTGTACGGACAAAGAGGCATTAGTTACAGGACATCACTGGCTTGGCTGATGCAAAAAAAGGGGGGGAGAGGTTGACATTTCCAGGAATTTTTATATTTTATATGCTTATATATACATGCATGCAGGCAAATTTATAAAGGCAAGCTAACGCCCCCCTCCCCGACGAAAAAAAGAATAAAAATTCCTGTTGTGCCGCTGTAACAACTAAAAAGGACAAACGAGCTGAGAAAAGGGAGATGGGGGTCAGCATACTCTGTACTGTTCTATACACGAGTAGCATAGCCAGGAATTCACTTTTTGCATGTTTTTTTGGGTGTGTTTATAAGTGTGGTTGTACATAGATAAACATGAAAATTTTTCGGGGGGGATTTACCCCCCCTCCCAGATACGCTAGTGGCTATGCATGTAGTACACTGCTGCAATTAGCCTCGCGCAATCAAACGTGAACATTTTTGTCGCAATGACCATCCTATGTACTCCACTCAATGCACATTTGGTCCGGCTTCACCCCTACCCTGAAAACACCGACTGGTGCCCCACCAGTCGGTGTTTCAGGGGAGGGTACCAGCGTATGCGGGTACCCGCGTACGCCTATGCGCGTCGCGTGCACTCGAGAGCGGCGTCCTGCGGCGGTAACGGGCGCTACCGCTAGAGGGACAAACCCACTTCGGGTTACACCTGCGACCTACTCTCCATGGACACGTCTATCAGCGGCGTGGCTAAACGGAGTTTTAGAACAGCGCGCGCAAAGTTTCGCGTTAACTTTAGTCGCCACTGCGCATGCGTCGTACGCTGCCCTCTTGCGGGCTCCCGTTATGTGACGGTAACAGAGGGGCGACCGCAACGTACACCATCTTTGCGTACCGAATAATAACCGGAACGCCCATTCTGGCACGTGCGTTACGACAGGCAACGCGATGACAATGGTCGCGTATTGTAAACATGCAAGTGTGACGTACCAGAAAGTCCCCAACAGTCGCGTGCTTGTCCGTGCGGGCGTGCGTACAGTGTCATTGGCTGGCGGTATACACCTTTTCACAGGAAGGAAAAAACACCGCCATGATGGGCTGTGCGCGGGAGTACAATTAAGGCTAACGGCGACGCGTTGTCAGTGCATTTTCGAGGGGACGTGCCAATTTGCACAGCCCAAGGAGGGCTACGGCGGCACCCAGGGAGGCGTTTATGAAAAGGTGAATAAACGAATAAAAACACACGGTAGTAGAAAAAGAGAAAAAAACGAGAAACATAATCGATATAAGAGGAGCTTCTTTCGAAATTGGGCAAATTCAGAACCGAAAAAAGCTCAAGTAAGGCTCTATATTGGCGCAAAGAATGTTCTCAGCTATACTCTAAAAATAAATTATTAAATATTCATAATTTATCATTACTGTTTTATAAAGGAAAGCTGTGAGTATAAGTATGCGTCAATAGATGCTTGTTTGAGCTAGTTTCAGTTCTGAATTTGGCCTATTTCAAAAAAAAAAAAAACTCCTCATACACTTCAAGGGTGATCACCAAAGCGCATGATTAACAATTTATTCCCGGAGTAGGGAAGCTAAATCCACAAAACCAAGCCCACCGCCCCCCTCCCGTATCAAGGAAATAACATAATCACCAAAATCTGCGGCCAAGCATTCGATGAGGTGTCATTGCAATCGAGTCAAAGAATGTATTTTTTTTTTTCCTTTCTTTCATGGACCGGCGAAGAAAGCGACGAAGTAGAAGAAAGCGTTGACATCGCTTTCCGCCTGCTTCGCAACTTGATGCCGCGCCAGGCACTTCCATCTTCTTCCTCTTCACCGAAAACGCCGTGCCAACCATCACCCTTCTTTCCTCCACCCCCGACCCCGTGTTACCGTCCCGAAACATTCTGAAGAGTCGACCGACCGCGGGCGCGAACCTAAGACACGCGCCTCGCCTCCGCGCAAACGCAAAATAAAGACCCGAGTCGCTTAGGGAGCGAGCGTATACTTTCACGCCAGAGGGCGCCACTAACAATAAGAGAAACACAACAACAACGACACCGTTGCACAGGCGTTGCACGAGCCCTTGGAAGAGCGAGCAAAGCAAGCATGAAATACAAAGGGCTGAACCAAACGAACAACAACTAAGCGAAGGGACGCGCGGAGATGGGGAGGGGGGGACCCAATGTGGAGGCGGCAAACCGTGGAGCTGGGCCAAGGAGCGCGAGGCGGCGGCGTCAACGGTGCTATTCGGGTGAAGAAGGGCTTAGCTCGTGAAAGAAAGCGGCCCGCACCCCTTTTCATCACCTCTTCTGCGTTCATGTTTCTGATCCTCTCCTCCGCGTTTTTTTTTTTCTCTTTTCATTGACAGTTAAAGACATGCGCGACGCCACAACGCGAGATATTTAGCGCAAGCGCTACCGAACAAGCGAAATTCTTCGACTTCGAAAGAATACTGCTTAGCAGCGCGACGTCTAAGTCGCTACAGGCAATGCGTTCAATTCAAGTACCCCTCCGCGGTGGTCTAGTGGCTAAGGTACTCGGCTGCCGACCCGCAGGTCGTGGGATCGAATCCCGGCTGCGGCGGCTGCATTTTCCGATCGAGGCGGAAATGTTGTAGGCCCGTGTGCTCAGATTTGGGCGCACGTTAAAGAACCCCAGGTGATCGAAATTTCCGGAGCCCTCCACTACGGCGTCTCTCATAATCATATGGTGGTTTCGGGACGTTAAACCCCACATATCAATTAATCAATAAAATGGCAGCGCCACGAAGCAGCAAGTGGTCCGCGACAAAAGACCGTATTGCTCCGCATCACTAACGGCTGATTGGCGAGAAGCTTATGATCGAGATGATCGTTTATTGAAAAAACGGCGCATACAAATGCGCGTACGGCACAACGCAAATTAAAGGGCCAGTCCACATGCTCCCACTTTTTTTTTTTTACATCCTCAAAGAAGCTCGGCAATTTCTGGAATAGACCATGGCCATCACGTTTTCCGAATATTACAGCGCCGCGTGCCGCGCACAGCCTCCATTTCATAAAACAGTTGCGGCGTTCCTTTCATACGTCTCACCCTAGAGGAAAGAAAAAACCTCCATGCGCCAGACCTCCATGCGCCTCCATGCGCCTGACCAATCCTCCTCCCTCGCGCCATGACGCAATGTCATGACGCCATGAGCTCGTCAATTGGTCCAAACCAGTGACGACGACGGGCTCCGCCTTCCCTTCCGTGCGAGGGAGAAGGGTGGCGAGGCCGCGCGAAAATTCGAAACCAGCTGAAACCGATGTTCTAACCCCGGCAACTTCCTTAATATAGCACGTATTGGCACAATTCTTGCGGCGACATGTTTACAGAGCTAAAGTGCGCATATTTCTCTTTATAACAATATTTGGACTTCGGGGTTTTTTTTTTGTTACTGGCCCTTCAATTATTAAGAGTCGCTTTTCTGTGCGCTCGCTGATGCCGGGTTTACCACGTGCGACCGAAATATTGAGTCATTTAAAATGAACAACGTCGGCTGTTCTTATGCGTGCCCCCCTCCCCCCCCCCCCCCCCAATAACAGCTTGCGCTGTAAAAATAGAGATAAGGATACCGCCCACGCACAATGCAGCTCACCACGCGTACAAGCACAAAGCAAATATAAGTGAAAAATTTCTTCACAATTACATATGAAGCAGCGCAAGACGACAGGCACAAGAGGAACCATGGAGACACCGCCGAAATCTCCAACTCGCCCAACTTTCGACATTACTGAAAAATTACTGCAGATCCACGAAGTCCATGCTGATGATGGAGCGAAGCTAAAGGCTTTAAAGTCCATAATGTCTACGTTGAAGTGACCAGCTGGTATAAAGGACAGACGAACGGAAGGACAGATGCACACGCGGACGGACGGACGCACGGACAGAGTACGGTCCATTTCGAAAGTATATGCGAGCCATGAACACTCTTTACGGATATATCTGAGACATTTGTTTCGGTCTGACGGGAAGCTACGAGAACCGCTCCTAAAGACATCAATAAAATACTGAGGAATAGGTGGAAGAAATAGTTATAGAGGAGCTAACGAAACATTATTGTATACAGGGTAAAAAAAAGCGGTGTAATGCATTTTCAAACAGAGAAACAAAACTTCAATGCAACGCATAGTTTCGTCGGTGGGTACCGGGCCAAGCCCGCGCTAACCGGCGACGTGCAACGTGACGTCACAAGCCAATGTCGAAACGGACCGGCAATGCGCGTTTACGTCACACCTTCGTGGGAGTCTCTCCCGTCAGAGATTCACCTCGTCAGAAATTCCGACGCAACGTCATACGTGAAGACGGAACGCAGTGACAACCTGGAGGCGGTCCACCGGATCGCCAGGCCGCCCGAAATACGCCTGGATTACGTGTGCGTATTTCGCAACTTTAGGGACGCATTTAGCCAGGCAGTTTCGTTCGGACGGGTTATAGGTAATTCCCTTTCTAAAAAACCGAGGAAAGCTAGCATTATGAAAAGACCCACTGAGGCTTCGGCGCTAAATTTGAAATCTTTAATTTCGCCTTTATTTTCTGTTTCTATAGCGTACAAACGTCCCAGCTTTTATACCCAAATTTAGAGAAAGATAATATCGGAGGACCCTTTAACCCTTAAATGCCTGAATTATGAAACTACCGAAGAAAAAAAAACAAAAATAGTTCTCGTTTTCCACCTTTAAACAACATCCTTTAAATGATACCACAGTTGAATCACCTAAAATGCATCCTTTAATGCACACTTTAACGTATGTTCCCGAATTCACCACGTGCCACAGAAGCGAGGACCTCGCAACGGAAAACGTATATACTTCAAAACTATAGCGCAACATGTGCTGTGCCACGCCTTGAGCGCGTATACAGTCAAATATACAAAAGCGTTGAAGATAGAACTTGCGTCAGCCAGGCGAGAGAGAACGAAGACGTGCGCGCTCTTGCACGCGCTTGCTCACTCTCCGACATCGGCTACAACACAGTTGCTTCTAGCACAAAATACATTACACAAGACAGCGCAAGACTTTTCATGACGAAAGCCACGTTTTCCGTGAGTACTACTTCACCGCCGGCATTAAACGCGGCACGCATTCAGCGACTTGCTTGTTCGAAGTTCTTCGGCATGTCGCGAATTCGCAACACTATAGGCAGTAAAGGGTTAAGCTTCGCCTTTTGTAGAAGATGAACGCTACAGAAATAACTGTGCGCGCGCACACAAACTCGCACACACGCTACCACCGCCTTCCCAATGCCACCATCCTGCCTCCTCTTCTGGGCCTAAAGTGTACCGCTGAGAAAGCCACATGCCGAACGCCGTCCGCTTGATTGATTTGTGGGGTTTAACGTCCCAAAACCAATATATGATTATGAGAGACACCGTAGTGGAGGGCTCCGGAAATTTGGACCACCTGGGGTTCTTTAACGTGCGCCGAAATCTGAGCAAATGGGCCTACAACATTTCCGCCTCCAAAGGAAATGCAGCCGCCGCAGCCGGGATTTGAACCCGCGACCTGCGGGTCAGCAGCCGAGTACCTTAGCCACTAGACCACCGCGGCGGGGCGCCGAACGCCGTCCGCCTTCCGTCTTTATGAGCATCAACCTCGATTTTTTTTTTTTTTTGCTTACAGCCAACGCCGCGTTGTCGCTCATAACCAGAGACGCCGCCGCCGACACGGGGACTTCCACGAAACAAGCTCTATAACGCAGTTTAAAGAAGAAAAAAAAAACGCACGCGCAACACAGTCACAGCGAAAGCTATAGAAGAGCGGCCTTTCAGAGTATATATATATATATTTTTTCTAAACACTCACAGGAAAACTGCTGCAAGCACACTTGCCCAGTATCCACTCCGCCATAAATAATCTTCAATTTTCATGCAATAGGCCGGCATCCGCTACAAAATTGTTAGGAATTTTGTGGAAATGTTTTTATGCAGCGGCTGACGACGATGAAGAGTTATGCCTGAAGTGGGTATGCGTCACAATTAATAGGTGATCAAAAACAAGCTTTTCTAATGGGTTGGAGCATTGGACGACCCAGTCGTGACGCGATTCGCATTGTGTGACGCCCATGGCTGTTCCTTTGATGTTATCAAATGCTTTATTGCTCATATTAACGCGATTCCTTTCCCGACATCAAGCCTGCCTAAGGCCAGTTCGGAAACGAGTTGCAAGCACTGGCGTGGCTCAGTGGTAGAATACTGGGCTGGCACGCAGCGAACCTGGTTTCGAATGCCATTGTGTCAATGGTGTTACTTATTTACTGATGTTTATACTGGTTACGGACACCGGCGGCGGCGGACAACCACGGCGCCACGCGTGACCCGTGTTCTCATTCACTCAAATATTGGCCAATCCCCACAGTGGGTATGCACCACGGGCAATAGGTGAACAATATCTAGAAGAGTTTTCTGTGTAAAAAAGCACGAAGAACTCGCGGAACATACAGTTCTTATACGTACACTTTATACTATAGTCGATAAAGCCTCGTACTCTGTACGGCCCGCAAGTTCTAGCGTACTAATTAAGAGCCGACTAATTTAGAGAAATAAGCCAGAAGTGACCTTCTTGGCTGGCGTTAAGTTAGCTGAGACAACTTATTACACCTTTTATTCGTGGTCAACTCTGTGTACTATTAACAAACAAACGTACAAGCAAAGAAAAAAAAGTCGACTTCATCTGGTCCATGTAACCGTAGCTGTAGTAATCCAGCACAAGCCTAAAGGGCGTGCAGGTGATAGTATTAGTTTCAAACCACCCAGGCAGTCGAAAGAGTATGCAAATTAACGGTTGTCCATGCTCTCTCTCTCTCTCCCTCTTTTTACAATACTCGTATTCGAATCGTCATTTTTTTGTTATTCACTCCATCTCTCTAATCACGCGGATCTTGCGCCAATTCGTTACCTTTTCCTCTCTCTACCTGCCTCTTTAATCCGGGGTTCCTTCGTTCTCAAATACAACCCCCCCCCCCCCCTCCTCTTCCTCGTTGTTCGGCTAGGTGGGCGTGGCCACTTGGAAGCTTCCATACGTCACCACTTCCCCACTGGGCCCCCGTTTCGACGACATATACACTTTCCTCTCTCAACACACCCACACGTATACCCTCCCTGTTTGCTTTTATTTGCCTCACTTTTTTTTTTCATGACTCGTTCCAGGTTTAGCGAAAGGTTTAGTTGCTCGTTGCCATTCTTCACGCAGTCTTCGCTCTCTCTGCTTATACCTTGCCAATTTCGTCTCCCCATTGTTACGCTAAAGTGACAGGAGCAACGCGAAAAGATCGCAGTCAAGAAAGAAGACGCCAGAAACGCCTTCTTTCTCTTGTCCGTGTTTGGATGCTCTGTCTTGTAGAATGATGTAAGAGCACGTTAAAGAACCCCCCGGTGATCGAAATTTACGAAGCCCTAAACTACGACGTCTACTTATATAGTGGTTTTGGGACGTAAAACCCCAGATATTATTATTATTATTATTATTATTATTATTATTATTATTATTATTATTATTATTATTATTATTATTATTATTATTATACTTGCGAACTAGCTGAACTGTCTGTTATTTTAAGGCATCGGCGGAAGACAGAATGGGTCAGACAACAGGAGTTGCAGATATTCTATAGTTGATGACACATCAACAGAAAGAAATAGATCTGGGCTGGTCACGCAGTGCGTAGTACAGAGACGAGTTGCACAAACCAAGAGCAGCAGAACGATTACAGAGTGGCGAGAAACGCAGTCGATGTGGGCGGAAAGTTACACTGTGCCAAAATTGAAGTTCGCATATAGGGATAAGAAGTAATCGGCTTGCGAAGAATGGGACAAATCAGACACCACTTTCAGGAGCGGCCTTCGTCCAGGAGTGGACTCGCGCAGGCCGCCAATTATGACGGCGATGATGATTATGCTGCTGCTGCTGATGATGATGATAAGCTACAGAGCTCCGTCCTCCTATAGCGAAAAAAAACAAGCAAATAAGTGATAGCGAAAAGAGGTAAACGAAAGTGTCATGGCGACGACCCCTTACGGCACTAGCACTCGAGAAAGAAAGAAAGAAAGAAAGAAAGAAAGAAAGAAAGAAAGAAAGAAAGAAAGAAAGAAAGAAAGAAAGAAAGAAAGAAAGAAAGAAAGAAAGAAGGCAACCAGAGTTAAGCAAGGAGAAATAAAATCCGAGGAGAAGTAAAAAACGTAACACCGCACGCTGAATAACAACCCCCTAGCATCGGAGAACCTGTCAGAAAGCGGGTGACAGGTACTCTTCGAGAAGAGACGATGACAGAGAGATATAGAGAGAAATACAGGAGAGGGCTAAGGAGGCCCAGGGCCCGAACCCGGAAGCTGGAGAGGCTTGCAGAAAAAAGGTGAGAGGGGGCGAGGGGGGTGAGTGGGCGTCTTCTTAAGTGCCAAAACAGAGGGCGCGCATCGGTACCCACGTGCCGCCCTCAAACCGAGCCAGCTCCAGATTTTTTTTTTTGTCACCACCGCAACAGCAGCTGTTTTGAACTGGCACGACGTGTACGCGCCAAAAATGTCGCACTCGACACATTTTCAGATCCCGTAACACACAGTGCCACCCAGGCACCCACGCTACCCTCACACTTCTCATCTTCCACTTAAAAAAAAAAAAGAGGAATGTTTTACCTTTCCACTCATGTTCCTGTTGGTCGACTTTCGACGCGAATACGCGCACATACAGTTCCACTATTTATTTACATTAAACACGTTTCTATGTCAGAGCCGTAACTCGCCCAACAGCCAACTCTTTTAATGTTCCCAAAGCTAGACCCGACCACGGGCATATATCTTTCGCTGGAGCACAATTTATTATACGTTTCATAACAGCCGCATCAGCATGCCAGGCCA
Organism: Rhipicephalus annulatus; assembly: GCA_013436015.1. Classification (NCBI taxonomy): domain Eukaryota; kingdom Metazoa; phylum Arthropoda; class Arachnida; order Ixodida; family Ixodidae; genus Rhipicephalus; species Rhipicephalus annulatus. The sequence continues at coordinate 114,971 of WOVY01001637.1, read as the reverse complement.
CATACGAAAGATGAGTTCGTAAGGGGGTTAACTGATCCGAATCCGCGAAATCCCCAGAACCTAACGCGTAGTCAAAAGCTATGTCCCCGGTGCCCAGGAAGAGCCCCACCTGCATTTTGTGTGATAATAGTGTTGCGCGGGGAAAAAAAAAATTCGCGTGAACTGAGAACCGAACTCACGAGGGTGGCCGTCATCACTCGAGCGGACCCAGGTACCCGCCAGCTGGACCTCCTGTACCAAGCTCATCGTGCGGAAGTGGCCAGTTGAGCAGGCATAGACTGAGGATGCGCTTGCTTCATCTCCCATACACCCCTTAACACAATATAAATGTTCGAAGCAAAGGTGGAAGCCGGTGTCAGACGCAAAGAGACGGAGAGATAGAGAGAGAGAGAGAGAGAGAGAGAGGGATAGAAAATCCTACGCATGGAAACGAAACGTGTTCTATAAACAAAAATAAAGCCATCGGACAGGCTATAGCCGACGTTTCTATTGGTGGACCTATCTCTGTCGAAGCTTGGCTCTGACAAAGGTCGGTCCGTCGTGCACCTCCGTGCACGACGGATCCCCATGCACGCTTTTATAGCGCGAAGCTGTTGAGCTTTTCATTATGACGCATGGCGTAACTTGAGAACTATCATCATCGTCACAAACCAGCACGCTTTCTCTTCATCGTCCTCTTCATCTTCTGTTTCGCTTTCACATGGCTTGCGCCGATTTGTCAGTCGTTTTATGCAAGAACTCGGTTGGGCGATAAAAACGAGCGCAAAATTAAAGCAATCGAAAAAAAGAGATGAAAAAGGGACACAAACAGATACAAACAGACACAAAAGATAAAGATAAAAAAGAGGCAGCAAGCACAGTCGTGCATAGTATAAAATTTCCATCTCTTGCAAGAGGCAACCATATTTTCTAAGGGGGAGGGGTACAGCTGGTTACGTTGAACGGACGTGACAGTTCGAACTTCCTATCACAGTTTTAACTAGTCACACAGGCTAATGGTCCAAATATTTACGTAATGGTCCAAATATTCCCGCAATAATGGTCCAAAAAGCGACGCCAGGTAGTAGGCAGACAGCCGGTACGGACACAAATGCTCGAGCAGTCCAGCGTCTACAGCTCGTGCACACACTCGCGCTTCGCACTCCGAGAGAGATGGTCCCACTAGTCATTGCCTCGCGAATTCCCCACTACACGTGTAATATTTATGCAATTTTTTTGTGTTGACTTGATCAAATGAACATTGATTGATTGACTACGCTATAACATTCAGCATCACATGACCGCTGCCAGTGTACGCTCGCCATCAGCTGTGACGTCACTATTCCGAAGCCCCCTACGCTGGCCTCGCCGACAGATGATGTGATTGATATGTGGGGTTTAACGTCCCGAAACCAACAAATGATTATGAGAGACGCCGTAGTGGAGGGCTCCGGACAAGCCGACAAATGGCGATTCGGGTCGACATTATGCACGTTTGCTCTAAACATGGGTGCGAAAGAACGCTGGTCTATATTATAGCAAGGGATGGGAACGATAAGTGAGCATGGGAAGAAGGGCCTGGTTGCCCCAATTTTTTTTCTTTTGTGAGTGTGACAATACTGTTTTTTTTTTCATTATTTGTTTTCTACTTGTGTCTGTTTCGTGCACTGTTCATAGTTGTGTCACTTAGTAGATGCTTGCATGCATTAATTGCGTCGCCATTTAAAAACGAGAAAAAAATCCCTTGTGCTGTAGAAAATGAGAGATATGAAGAGATTTAGTCGCACACGAAGGCCCAGCGGTCGGCTTGAGCAACGGTTCGCGCTGACCTGCTATACTGCTGGGTCCTTGGCCTGACGCCAACAGCGCAACCATGCTCATGGCCTTCGTATACAAGTCGCTGAACTGAACGCACTTTAGAATCACCCCGACGCTACGGCACTGCACATACTGCCGTCCCTAAGTTGCCGTAGTCATTGGTTAACTATTTACCTCCCCACCTACCTTTTTCCTGTAAGGGCTGTATGATAAAAAAACACTAATAAGGGTCCTCAGACAAACTGGCCCGGAGGTTCAATAGATGTACCTATCTCTGTCAAAGGCCCCGCCGCGGTGGTCTAGTGGCTAAGGTACTCGGCTGCTGACCCGAAGGTCGCGGGTTCAAATCCCGGCTGCGGCGGCTGCATTTCCGATGGAGGCGGAAATGTCGTAGGCCCGTGTGCTCAGATTTGGGTGCACGTTAAAGAACCCCCAGGTGGTCTAAATTTCCGGAGCCCTCCACTACGGCGTCTCTCATAATCACATGGTGGTTTTGGGACGTTAAACCCCACAAATCAAATCAATCAATCAATATCTCTGTCAAAGGCGTCTCACAGGTCATGGGTGACATGGCGACTTTGACAAGAAACGAAAAATTCGATCCTACCGAAAGGTCGGAGAAACCCTCCCAAGGCATTAATAATTTTCGTTCCAACAATATCTGCAGCGAAGTGAATTTTTGTTTTGCTTTTCCTTTCGTTCCTGGTACGAGTGTGTCATGCTCACGTTTTTGGTGAATGGCACAGCTACACGCATAGTGCACGAAGAAAGCGCTACAAGAAAATTATAGCGCGAGAACAAAACGACGACACAGAGACAAGAAGGACACGAAAGACACGTGTCTCTGTGTCGTCGTTTTGTTCTCGCGCTATAACTATCGTCATGCCATACCAACTAGCCCAAGCTGCCACATTTCTACGCTACAAGAAAGCCCGCATAGCGATGATGCACGGCTGCTTTTCCACGTCTCGGGGCGACGACGGACAGAGCGAAGCGACCCACGTGCGACGAGAGCGCGGCTTAGACGGCCGAACAAAGGAAAGACATCCATCATCGGCAAACACCGAGTGGGCCCCCAATTCCCTGCCCGTAAACCACCGCGGAAGGCCGCGTCGCCTGCTAGCGGGCTGCAGGCGAACACAGGCGAATAAAAGGCCAGACATTTCAAGACCGAAACCGCGGACATTTACGTGGTCTGTTTACGGCTTCTCGTTAAGTTGGGCAACTTGAAAAAATAATATTACTGAAGCGTGGAAGCTTGGGCAAGTTGGTAGGACATAACTGAATGCAGGAACAGCGCAACCTAGAAGTAGTTATTTCGTAACTACGGAAGCGAAATAAAAACAAGGACAGAAAAGAGCGCTGACCTTCAACCTAGTTGACTTTCAACCTGGTTGAAAGTCAGCGCTCTTTTCTGTCCTTGTTTTTTTCGCTTCCGTAGTTCCGAAGTAACTACTTCTAGGTTGCGCTGTTCCTGCATTCAATATTACTGAAAGAAGGTAGTCTTCTGGCTGGATGCGCTTTGTGGGATTTGGCGCCATCTGGCAGTAATGTGAAGAAACGAGTTTTTTTTTTTTTTAGAACACGGAGCCACTGGTAGGTGGCAGCACCGGCTAGTCATAGCGAAGCGTAGGAAAACACCCCCTTTTCCCGTTCATAACGTCGCCTTGTCGGCGTGGCGTAATAAACACTGCGGTCTTTAGAATTACGTACCTATGCATTTTCGAAATAAAAGAAAACACACTGCCTAGTACTTGGGTACTTTTAATATTGCGTCTCAAATGTAAGTAATATTTGTTTTTTTTTTCCTCGGTTGACAAAGTTCACAAGTACGAACGCAGACACCAGATCAAGATGGCTAGAGCGTTGAGTAAGGGCTTAACTTTTCGCCGGCGGCTGAATCGTCTTTGTACAGAAGGACAAACAAGCAGGCAGGCCGGCAGACGAAACTTTCTGCGTTGAAGCATCCCAAGAACAAAGACTATTGTCTTTAATAGTATAATATTTGGGGTGATATGATTATGAGAGGCGCCGTAGTGGCGGGCTACGGAAATATCGGCCATCCGATATTTCTATCTACAGTGTACACAGGCCTCTAGTATTCTGCTACCACTGAAATGCCAGGCGGTGTCAGGCGGCCTGCAATTAACGGCCGGGATAAGCCGAGCGCAATGAACTACGATCCACCGCGGTGGACAGCCTGGAAGGCGCCCTCTGATAACCACATCCGGTCTAATGTGGGTCCCTACATCATCGATTTATTAAGCCCGGCAGACTTCTCGCGAAGCTCAAGAGAAACCGGAAATGTCGCCGCTCCCAAGTAGTTTCCTACGATACCTACTAGGGGCAACTGTGGCGCTGAGATCGTTCAACCCTCGTGATAATGATGGAATGATGGGTAGCACACGGATTGGGCTAATCTTCGTCCTTGCGGCTTCGTAGGCGCAGTTGTGGCTTTGTTGTGCTTTAGCGTTTGTTTCGCATATAAAAAAAGAAGCGAATCGATCGTTATGAACTTTGCAGCAACTCCACAGCGTCAATCATTGGCCGCATACTGCAGGATGGAGCATGTGTGCAAACGCAGCAGTGGCGGATTGATCTCCTGTGCCTGTTTCAACGAGCACAGTCTGACATTTGCAGGTGCATCCCGATGTTAATGAAAAACGGCTTGCAAACCAAGTACGTCCCTGACCTGCATTTCGACCTGAAGATGATTTATATATAAAAAAAGGAGGTACGCTATGTTTGCACATACACAATCATTGCGGCGACTCAAGTTTCTCCCCCCCCCCATACAACTTTTCTCTCTCTTTTTCCTCCTTTCCTTTTGCACGGGTTATAAAGGCAAGCCGAGTTGTCACGTGCATAGATAGTTCAAAATCGATACATTCGATTGGCTTTGTGCTGTGTGTACCCTTTCTTTCAATCGTAAAAGCGAGGTACCAATAAATATTAACGAAAAACGACGGTTGTTTTTGTAACGCCGTCTAGCGAAAACAAGCGAGAAAACGCACTTACAAAAGCCGCCCGGTATAACACAAGAGCACAGAGACGCGTCGACAGCCTATGAATGCAGTAGGAAATAACACCATTGTGCGAGTCAAATAGCCTTTGTGTACAGAGGAGCTGCAACGGCCGGTTGCGTTCAGTCATTCCCATCGCTACCTCTTTCGTGTCTTCGAGGTTTTGTCGCAGTCACGAAATGAGGGCAGAGATCTGCATTGTAAAACAACAATAATCGATTTTCCAATGAAGCCGCAGCATGAGGACAATGCTTTCAACACGACAGTGTTTTATGCCGGGGTCCATCAAGAGTTCAGTGACGTATTTCCGTCACGGAAATGACGTCGAAAAGGTACACATGATCAAAAGACAAAAGTTCCGTCCACGGGAGTCGAACCTACGACTTAGTCCGCGGCAAGAGCTGCCGGGCACGCTATCCACTGCGCCGGTCACATGCTTTTTCATGTAATGCTGACGACGCACACAACCGAAACAGACTGAGCCGGCAGCGAGAAAATTCCGGAATCTATTGATGACCTTGTAGTGAACTGGTGCATTGCAACAACAAAAAATACAGCTGGTACATCAGTGCTCGATCATCCACTTCACTGCGTCTCAGCGGAATACGAAAGTAAACAGAATGGTGTCATTAAAACATGAAATGCGAGGACATTTTATCCAGCAAGACTAGTAAGAAAGATTTAAAATCTCAATAAGTTGGGGTTCATGAGGAACTGGGAGAGTTTTTTTCTAACCAGCCAGTGGGATGACATGAAGATGTCCAGCACGGATAAAAGCAAAAAAAAAAAGCCACCATTCCACCGCAAGGGCGATAGTCATGACTTTGATAGCAACAAACTGAAATGTTATGCGCACTAATCCTTGCAGCTTCAGCTAATTCCCATAACATCCGACCCGGCCGAGGCAAGTCCACAACATGCTCCCGTGAGCAAACGCGGTCGCTGCAGCGAGTGAAGCGACCCTCTCGCAGCGTATCTCAGCGAAGCGAAACGAGCCATGCGAACATAGCACGCGCAAACGTATGAGTCGACTGCTAATCTCTCTCAAGATTGAGCGCGTGCGACCGCTCGAAGTATACGCAGTTCTTACCGGAAGCTACGCACCCCCCCCCCCCCCCATTGGTCTGGTGGTAGTGGTTAGAAGGAAGAGGAAAAAGGCACCTAATTTCTGTCTATCGCGCAATGACCGCGGTGCGTTTCCTCCTCGGTTGAACAGCGATCGTCGGCATGCCCTCGCACTCTTCCACTCGCACAGAGAACACACGACGCGCGGGACGAAGTCATCGAACTTGGGCTTTATACAGAACCTCACGGCGACACCGACGGCAAAAATGACCCCGGAGTGTCCACATATTCACCATCGCGATAAAAAAACAGGAAAGATGTCGACAAAACAGGAATCGCGCGTTTAAAGACGCAAGCGAAGTGCAACAAAAAAAATGCAGTTCTAACGATGAAGGACAAAAATAAATCAAGATCATCTAGCAGGAGCTGGCTGTCAACGCCAAGTTACGCCAGAATACCATTAAGGTTCGTCATCGTATTGTTAAGCACGGAGTGAACGATTAGATGGTGACAGGGTATACAGCAGCCACAAACTATGCAGACAAAAACGCAGCAAAATAAAAATTGCACAGTTCCAGCAGCAGTCATACTTTCTAAACGATCGATATCCAACGCCCCGCCGCGGTGGTCTAGTGGCTAAGGTACTCGGCTGCTGACCCGCAGGGCGCGGGTTCGAATCCCGGCTGCGGCGGCTGCATTCCCGATGGAGGCGGAAATGTTGTAGGCCCGTGTGCTCAGATTTGGGCGCACGTTAAAGAACCCCAGGTGGTCGAAATTTCCGGAGCCCTCCACTACGGCGTCTCTCATAATCATATAGTGGTTTTGGGACGTTAAACCCCACATATCAATCAATCGATATCCAACGGATTCGATATCGTATTTTGGCGCGCACACGTTCGACACAACTTGTACGTTCTACCGGTGCTAATGCGTGGAACAGAACAAAGGAAAGGCGATAAGACGATTGAGATAAGAAAGCGGTAATCCGTTAGTCACACCTCTGGAACTTGTACAAATGCGTGAAAGTTGCATCCATAAGCTGCCACTACGTAACATAGCGGTGCAGGCATTCGTAAATAGTTTACGCAGCCTTATAGATTCTCATTGCATACTTTCTAACATAATTATCAAGTCAACCCTTACATACCATGATATCAAATGTACTCAATGAAGTTTCTGTGTTTGATCTCTTAAAATACCATAAATCATTGTTCATTATATGATGAACCTGTTTGTTTTATTCCACATAATGTAACGAGTCTGTGCTGATTTTTGTTGCGTTATTGTATAGCATGCAAAAAGCAATAGCTGCTAGTCATGCATTACGATATTGTGATGTTCGGAGGCCTGCTTGTCGAACTATAATTAGGAGCAGAGTACTCTCTTCAGCCGGTCCAGCATTTCTTTCCTTCTCGTACGCCTGCGAGGATTCGGGACAAATAAACTTCAACGGAATTCAACAAAGAGGTTTAGGAATGATGACAAGTCAAACGCGAGTGATACAACCGAGGAATGTCATGCTTGGCATTCAGAGAGAAAAACAGAAGCATGGATTTTAAAAGAAGGATAGGAGATACTCGACCGAGTGGGCAGAAAGTAACTGCCTATTAAAAATGAATCATAACTTACGTAATAGTTTACCGATATTAATAAAAAAAGTGTTTTGTTTCTAAGAGTCGGAGAATTGGTATGCATTGCAAAAATGTCGCGAGAAAAGAACATCCACAAAATTTTTATGGGAATGATCGGATGTCTTTTCGACACTTTTGCACGTGAAGCGCTTGTAAAAAAACTTGCCGAAGCCGCTCACCGAATGCACCAGTACGCCTTTCGCGCAGCGCGATTAACTTCCCTTCTATCCGACGCCGAGATAAGAGGAACTACTCGCTAGACAGAATCCTTGCGTGCCGTTTTAGGGCGTCAGCGACACCTCAATCATGCTACTTGAAGATGTGTTTCGAAGAACGTTTGGACCCAGAGCTCTAGTGAAGGCCATGTCTCTGAGACCTTCATATTGATACAAGTGAGGTGCGTAATTGATTATCCAACAGCAATTAACGGAATTCTCTTTCTTTCATCAAAATTGGTTCAATCTATAACCCTGTCGAAATTTGGGCTTGTTGGTGCATTGTGACGACTGAAAATAGCGCTAAGAAACGGGGACACAAGAAGAGGACACACGACACTGGGACACACATCGCTTCACTGGGGTCTAAGTGCGTCAGCACTCCCTCTCTTACGCTCAGTGATAAAGAATTGTATTTTCTAAGAAATAATTTTTTTGTGCGCATCATTCATGTCATGTGATGTTATTTTTTTTGGTGATATAGGCGAGCGTGCGGTGGTAATAAACATTATGTTGGAAGTTAGCGCCTGTGCCATGTGTCCTCTTCTTGTGTCCCCGTTTCTTAGCGCTATTTTCAGTCGTCTCAATCTATAAACCTTATGAGCAATTTTTCGACAAGGAAGCCACTTCCTGCATACACTGTGAAAGAGCTGGGCAGGCAATGCTATGCGCAACTAACTGATTGTTTTACTAAAACCTGCCGGGCAGGTGTACACCAAGGGAAGAGTGGCGTTATTTGCGGACGGTATACGGAACAAAGGGGATTACGCAGATAAAACCAGAAAGTGCGCGCGATCAGAATGTAGTCAGTTGGCGCGGTCGAATGTGTAACCCGGCGTGAGGCAGCGGTTTCCTCTTGCGAACCGAGAACTATACGCACTGAACTCGGAGTAAGCGTATACCCGCGAGCTCTCCGCATAATAGAGGTCTCGTGCAGGTGGCGTGATGCTTGGCGTGTAGGGTTGGACATATAGTTGTATTTTCACCTGCCACTTTCGTTCTCTAGTGTACAATATAACGCTTCTTTTGTTCGCATCCATTGTTGATGTTAATGCTTTCTCGTCCGCTATCAACAAACATAGTGACGAACGTCCTTAACCATCACACCCGGATTCAGACTGAACGACGACAACGTTCACACTACGACAGTCACAATAGCAGACAAAGTAAGAAAAAAACAAAAAAACAGAGACAGTCGAAACAACTCACACATCGCGGGCAGCCGCAGTTGACAGACGTCATCCGGAGCAGACGACACGCTATCATCGTCGTATCCTCCGCCGCTCCCATTTTGGGTGGCCCACCCCGAGACAGGTCGCAGAGCGCACGCGGCAACGCACGACACACCACCGCAGATCACGAACGCCGCCGCGAAGAGACTGCCGCGTTCGAAATAAAGGCGGCGCTGCGCACGTATACACACGTCGGCCCGACTGGCACAACACGAGGGGGTTGAACCCGATACCTCCCCTCGCAAATAATTGAGCCACCGATTGGGCGCCGCGGCGTGGCTCGTTCCCATTGTTATACACACCATACACCGCGGGGCTACAAAATACGCCCTTTCCCCCTCACTGCTCGCCCTTGCTAGCCTCAATCCTTTTATTTCCTTTTCTTTTTCTTCTCGTTCGTCGGTTGAAAACTCCTCCTCACCTGCAAACCGAGCGCGAATACGATTTCTGAATGGCGTAACCCTACCGGCGACACGACCGAGCCCCGCTCTGCGCGCATAGGCGGATCGAAGTACACAAACGCTCTGAGCCGACAGAGCCCACGCGTAGGCATGCATACCGATGTCGTTTGTTTTTTTTTTAGAGCGACACCAAACAGAGAAACATGACCGCCATTGAATGAACGAAATGCCTAAGAGGCGACGAAGGAAGATAGAAGTTCGGGGAACACGCGGTCGTCAAGTGATAAGAGATCTTCGTTTGGGCGATGGAGAGAAAGGTTCGACGGCGCTCTAGTCGAAAGTTTGGCTCCTGCAACGTGACTCGTTCGAAGGTTTCTCATCGCTGAAAGGCCAACGCAAGGACATCAAGATCAAGAGACGAAGTAGACAGTTTGTAAGCGCTACTTTTTCAGCGCGATAGCCCTCCCAGCATGACGCTTATATGCGACGATGTTAGCTACGAAACATCGACCTTTCATCTGTATACGGGTGGCAACGCTGCGGTAACGTCATTGTCACGTCGGAGCAAAAAAAAAAAAAATCTACACAGACACAACTTGGGAAAACTTGGAGAAGCTATTCCCTCAGCGGCAACATTCCGACTCAAGAGGAGCGCTCCTGGTGGCGAAAGACCGAATCTCGTCAGCGTTCGACGAAAGTCCTCGACGCACACGCCCCCCACACACACACCACTATATAATATTTGTATACAGCCTGAAGATGGCAAACAGACGCGAAACCTTCCTCTATTATACGCCTTCACTTTCCAGCGCCATCGTCAGTGTATGGGAGCGTGCGAACTGCCACTTTCGCTGAACACCACATGTGCACCGCCCGGGTCCCCGTTCTTCGATATCCCGCAAGAACACATTCGGTACCGCGATAACTGTACAAGCCGCAATAAAATCATCCGACAAGTTACGCCCATCCACTAGAGCCCCTGCAAAACTCCTGGCAACCGCGAGAACCAGAAAACACTCGAGCTCCGCGCCTTTCTCTTTATATTATATATATATATATATATATATATATATATATATATATATATATATATATATATATATATATATATATATATATAAAATCATTATCGCGAAGGTGTTGGCTTTTGCGACGAAGTCTACCGCAAAGCGCACTCGAAGAAAAACGCTTGTGGTACTTGTAGTACAAAGCGACTGCGACGGTCGATCGGCTACCGAAGAACTCATCGACCGACGGTTATTTGAAAAAAAAAAGTACGCGTTGTATTGGAAATCGGTTCCCGTGCGAGCGTCTGCCTGTCTGCAGTGTAACTAGTACACCAACCGCGAGCAGACGACAAAAAAAAAAGAGCAGACGACAAATAGACCACTCCAAAGCAGGCATGGAGTGCGAGAAGGGGCGAGAACAGACGGCCAAACAGGCCACTCCAAGAGGCTCGACAGTGCGAGAAAAAGCGAGAACAGAACCGCACGAGGACGTCGACAAATGTCTCGGAGCAGAAGGCAGCCGCATCGCCGTGGGCATCACCCGATTGTTTGCCGGTGCTGCCTCCTTTCGGAATATCTTTAAAAACTTGGGGGGCGGGGGTACAAATGGGCCTATGCTGCAAGTTTGTACGTATTAGTACGCAGGGGAAAAAAGTGAAAGAAGAATTTATGGTGTATGCACTTCATACCTAGCGTTACACTACTCCCCCCCCCCCCCCGCCAAAAAAAAAAGAAATACAACATTGCACATATACGCAGCAGGAGAGAAAGGTGTTTAAAAGGAAAAAACGACAACGCGACAGCAGATCCTTCAAGATCCCGCTAAGAGCACCCATTTTTTTTTCTTCTCCCTTCGACGTCCCTAAACCACTGCACGCCAGCGAGCGCGCAAGCGACGCAAGACAGCAACGAGAGCCCATTTGTAAACTCGGGGGAGCGTTTCTCAAAACCAAAAACCTGCACACCACACCGTTACCACCCTCCCTCCCTACCTTCTTTTCCTCCATTCTGTCCCGTTATTCGTTCGATCCATTTGGCAGGTTATGGACGCGAGATAACATCGCTCGTAAATATGTCGCGCATAAATTACGCTACCCTACTCCTGGGAAGACAGAAAGAAGACGCCGCCATCCCTTCTGCCGTGGAAGAAAAAATAGAAAAAAAACTTTCCCTTTCAACCTTTCACACCCACCTAGCCACCCTTATCTTCTAGAGCTTTCACTTTTTTTTCTCTTTCTTTCGTGTAAGTGCGAAGGCATAACATCTTGAAAGCGGGTCTCGGCTGAAGCAGACGGCTCGAATCAGCACGGACCGATGCGTCCGCAAAATGGCGGAAGAGGCCCACTTTTAACTGTCCCCCCTCTGCTTTTTTTTTCCTTTACTCGTCGCCATTTCGCTTTTATTTTATCCCAGCATCCCTCGCTTTCCATCTCGCATTATTAGAGAGTCCGCGCGGGACGCGAAAAGTCGGCCCTCGACGACATCGCATCCATCCAACGCCATGAAAAGGGCCGGACGCCGTATATGCATGGATAGACGGGCACACACACATAACAAGTGGAGTTATATACCGGAAGGTCGTACGATATGCATATATGGGGCACACACACACGGAGGCGGGAAGGAAGCCAGTGCCACCGGGTGGCGATGCACGAAACACAATAGAGAGGACGGCGAAAGGCAGGAGGGAAGCGAAAGCACACGTGAATGTAGAGGTCATAACGTTATAGGTGGTTGGTCGCGAAGGATAGGGAAAATGAAATGACAAGAAAGGGAAGAAGGGACAGGGCAGAAATGCCAAAAGGGGAGAATCTTGCGGGCGGCCGTAATTTAAAATGCCAAGGTCGACGGGGCGACGTCACTCCATAACGTGCTGTACAGGCAAGCGCGCTTTATCTCGCCCCACCTACCGGCGAAAAAAGCCTTTGTCCCCACATTTCACTTTCACATTTTGCATACGGGCTCAAACTGAAGCAGAGCGCCATACTGTGTGCATCGTCTGCTTCCCATGGAAGCGACGTCTGCTCGACAAGACAAAATGGAGCTATGCACCTCGCGACGCGCAAGTATACCTAACGGGTATACGTCACAGTGTGCACCATAGTGGGAATGATGTAAGGGTTAGACCAAGAGGGGAATAGTTTAACGCGCCGTCTGGCGCAAACACGGGAAGTCGCGTATACGTTGGCGATGCGTGCGGAATGGAAACCTTAGAAAGGGTTAGGCCTAACTCCGTGCATTGTGTCGGACAGGCACTCGTCTTCGATGCAAACATGGGCCCGTTTTGTGCCCATTGTAGTGCTAACAGCTTCCACCGGCTGGCTTATCTCACAATTCACTCTCACTATAATGCAAAACACTTAGCCCTTCGTGCCTCCGAGATGCCATGTTCATCCGAGACGTAACACGTTTCGGAGGCAAGCCGACAGAGCTCAGTGAATGGAATGACGTAAAAGGAACCTCGTGGTACATTTTCAAGGATGAGAAAGCCATTTCACTAGGGCGCGGTCCTCTTTCGAGTGCGTATATTTACGGGATATAGGAGAAGTTATGGGCGCATACGTCTGAACGAATGCATGTGCCTGCATTTGGGCAGGGTACGAAAGGTGGGGGGAACACTTCACTACAGCGCAGGACGAAGACAGTTCACGGCATATTTGACATCGGAACGACACAGGCTACGAATACTTCTCGGATTATCGCAGATACATAAGCAGAAAAGCTCGCGTAGTGGCGGCAGTGCGCAAGGCAGACTTTTTTTCGATATTCTCTCACAAGCGGCTATAGTTTCGGAATCGTTGCGGCGCCCTCCTTCCATTCCACAAATCGCGCTACATTGGTAACCAACTTATATAAGTCAATATACCACAAAACGTTCACGCACACGAAGTGCTACGCACGTGCCCATGTTTATACAATAATTCTTACGCAAAAAAAAACTGTTCGTAAGAATCACGCTCTTACTCAAGTGCAAACAATTGGTACGAAACGAAATCTTCGAGGGAAAAAAAAAAACTGGCGAAGCTTGCAGTGAGCCACGCAAGGCATGACACAGCAAAACTGAACGATTCTAAACGCTAATGTGGTAGCTTCTAGGTTCTTTCCAGACCTTAGCTAGGTTAAAAGTGCTGATCCTTGGGCAAGTTCATGGCCCATTACACTGACAACAACGCAACAAGGCGCTTGCAGACATATGTTGGCGAATTCACACATGAGTCAAACCATGAGCCTGAGTGAGTCCGGGTGAGTAATATTTTCGTGAGTCCGAGTCCGAGTGATTACAGTTGAAGAAAATTTTCGTGAGCGTAAGTCCGAGTCAGTTCGGCTCAAGAAACTTTTGTTGAGTCTATGAGTCCAAGCAAGTCCATAGCGCAAGATTCTTCAGCTAGTCCAAGTAAGTTCCACTTCCTTTGCGACCTAAGGTTCTATCTAGTCATCTTCAGTATCACTATCAGCCTTGCCTGGATTCATGTTTATACTCGCGTCAACGTACAGGTATTTCAAAGCAGTGTCACTGATACACCATTTCAATATTTATTGATCAGATGAGTCAATTACAAAGGGGGCTGCCTTGACATTTATCTCCCCCAGCAACTGTTCCGAGAAAGCTATTGATAAACGAATGTTACGCTGTCACCTCTTCCAAAATAAATGATCTTACTGGTTTGCAAGACTTCAGAACTAGTTATCGAAGATAGTATGTCAAACGGCTCCAAGAAGACCACCGATTACGTCAACTATCAGTGTTAGAAAACATTGACACCACGTTCGAAGAAGCTCACTCAAGGCTAACGGACTCAGGAGTCCACTCACTCGGACACACTCAGACTCAGATCGAGCCATGAGTCTGATTCTGAGTGAGTCCGGGTTAGTCCTGTCGAGGAAAATTTTCGTGAGTGCGAGGGTGCTATTCTGGACACTGTCTAATTCCACCATTGATCGACGCTAATTGGTCAAGTGAGCTGCTACGACCTCTCTGATAGGCTTAAAATGCTGCCATTACGAACTTTGACAATATGGCGGAATTCGACAGTGTCCATAATAGCACCACGAGTGCGAGTGAGTCCAGAGGTCGAAATATATTTCATCAGTGAGTGCGAGCGAGCTCCACAAGTTTTGCCGACCTATGGGTGCAGATATGCTTAGCTATAGATGCAGATATCCTTCAAGGAAGTCGATGAACATTAGCAAGGGGATGCTATAGGTTGATTGATTGATTTGTGGGGTTTAACGACCCAAAACCACCATATGATTATGAGAGACGCCGTAGCGGAGGGCTTTCGACCACCTGGGGTTCTTTAACGTGCGCCCAAATCTGAGCACACGGGCCCACAACATTTCCGCCTCCATCGGAAATGCAGCCGCCGCAGCCGGGATTCGATCCCGCGACTTGCGGGTCAGCAGCCGAGTACCTTAGCCACTAGACCACCGCGGCGGGGCGGGATGCTATAGGTTGTCGCGACGTTGATTCTCAGAGCAAGGAGGTTCGCGTTGAACGACAGACAGTCACAAACACGAGAGAGGGCCACGTCGGCGTAGAACTTCCATCGCTTTGGCGTCTTCTCGCCACCAGCGCTGCCTCGGCGGGGGTGTCAGGCTCGGCGCCATCGCTCCACGGTCACTTCTCGGGCTAACTGCATGACTTCTACCTGCTTAGTGAAAGTTGCGTATGATAGTAGGGGTTACCCAGTTTTTGTGGAACACGCGTCTATGATGATGACAGTTCCCCGATAGGTAGCACCGATTTCTGTGGCACTTGACCGTTCCTCGGGCTAACTGCTGCCCTGGTTCATGGTGGTCGAGCGGTGGGCAGCGGGACTTGTCCGATTTACCAGGACCACATACCCGTTTACGATGGCGACAGTCTTTGGTACGGGGTGGACAAGGAACGATTTTTTTAATCAGCTTCGCAGGTCATAAAAGAGGGTGGGCGGGTGCAAAAAGGGTGCTACTTCTTTCTAGAACGTTCACGCCCGTACATTATCCATGTACGTGTCTGTCTATCTCATAAACAAACGAGCACAGACACACACGAGCACTGAACGTGCCATGCAACGTTCGTTCCCCAAAACTAAGTCCCGTCTACGCGAAGAAACCGGGCTTCTTAGGTTCATTCGTACCGTCCTTTCTATTTTACGAGTTCACGAGTACTGGAAAACTAATACGGCAGTTATGGCATGCCGAAGGAAAGCTTCATCACCCGAGATCGGCAAACGGCGCATAGCGTCGGCGACGTCAAAGCCGAAACAACGGACAACCCAAACCACTGTTTCAGTGTATACCGAAAGCGGCCACACAGCAAATCCCGCGAGGCTAATTGCGGAGCGCGACGACATAAATATGCTCACGCGCTGTAGAGGCGCACACACACACACACACACACACACACACACACACACACACACACACACACACACACACACACACACACACACACACACACACACACACAGCTCGGTCTTTCACGTCGACTCCAACAGCAACCCCGCACGAAGGACACACGTGCCATAGCAACCGTGCGATTGCAGCTATGGAATTGTTAATGGATCTTCGCACGACACCGACCAAGCTGCGGTATGTGCGTACGTAAGCACGCACACCATGGCTTTTTTTAAAAAGTCGGCGCGAAGGCATAGAAGAAGAAGAAGAAGAAAGCATCCTCCTGCGGGTAGAAGAGGGGCGCGCAAGACGTCAAGAAGCGCGCTCTCCGAGCGAGATACGGCATGGAACGGCCAGACAGGTAAGGCATTCAAGCGGGACAAAGTGGGACCCGTGCCAGGCAGCCGTCGCACGCAATGCGCACCGCGGGAACTCTCCACGTGACAAACGGGCACGCGCTGGGTCGCAGCCTGGTTCCAAGAGACCGGGGCCGACGCCTTTTCGGGAGTATAAACCGCAGCGCTTTAAGCGACGACCATGCATGGGTGCGTTCTAACACTCACCGTAGACGGCGAAATAGACAGCTAAATGCATAGAGTTTCTCAAAATTAACTAGATGGCACTCTGGCGCTGCGATCGTTCAGCGACCATGGGAATGATGGGTAGTACACACATTTGCCTATAGTCTTCGTACTTGTGTGGCGGCGAATCGTACTTGCGGCTTCGTTTATTGCTGTGTTTAGGTTTTCTTCTTTTTTTGTTTATTGATACTGTAAGCCTTAGCAGGCTCATACAGGAGTGGGAAGAAATTATACAGATTGTCATCTTCACATTAGACCACAGAACAAAAAATAGTAAACAAAAAAGTGAGCACGAGAAAAAATAAGAATGAACAGTACAGACTACTCTAAACGATTACAAATTACAACTGTACATCTAGCCGAAGAACCAAGAAATAAAACAGAATAAAAACACCACAGGCTGACAGGGAAGAGTGCATATTAGACACAGATCTGAGAATTGAAACATCGAGTGGCATAAAAATCAAAACGTACATTCAATAAAATGTTGCGCCATTATTCTACAACGCTGCAACTTACTGATCCAAAAACTTTTCAAGAAGGTTTTGTTTTGAACGAAAGATTGAATGCTTTTGAACTTCGTGACCCGATTCGGAAAGTCTAAAAAAATAGGGTGGTGAAGCGCAACCGCTGAACATTTCCTAATACTTGTTTCGTAAGAAAACAGCTTCAAGCCACACGAACACACACGGAGTCAAAGGCAGGCCAGAAGTACGAATATTAGACAAATGTGTGTATACTACCCATCATTCCCATGCTCGCTGAAGCGCCGTGCGTTGCAGCTCCCATAGACACTAGCGCCAGAGTTCCCTCTAGCAAGTATTGTGGGAAACTCTATGGCTAAATGGACGGCGGCCATCTTAAGTCCCATACCAATTTTCACGCAGCCGGCAAAATAGACAGCTCCGAGAATAACCGCATCGTAGACAAATACGATGCAAGCTACTTTGCTGTCTAAACAAGACGGCAGCTCGACGAATCGCTCAAATAGATCGGATCTCGCCGGAATGGTCGTCTGCAACACGAGCAGACGCTTCCCCAGAAGCTAAATGTGAGTAAGGTTAAGTTGTTTTTGCTTTCAACGCGAAATCGGCCGGAAAATAAAACTGTTACGTTTGTTTATTTTAGTTTCTTCTTCTCGACGCAAGGTGGCGCACCGTCGCGCAAAAGCCGTCCAGACACGTTCCTATTCTCGGACAGCATGGGCTCGGTGCTGTCTTCCAAGCAGTCTGCGTAGACTGTCTACATGGTGTCCAAGAATTGGAACACAGCCCATATATCTACAAAGTTTCCTATACGTACACTGAAGGGTACTCTGGCACTAGTGTCTAGGGGGCTGCAACGCACGGCGCTTCAGAGAGCATGGAAACGATAGGTAGTACACAATGATGATGATGATTATGATAGCGCCTTAAATATGGTCCATACCCACTCAGGGAGATCGGCTAAGAACTGATTACATCAGTTAGACATTTTCAATTTAGTACACAAATTTTATCTGGTCCTTGTTCTGTCAGCAGTTGAGCTTGGCCCCCTTAACATTTTAGGCTGACCAATTCAAATCGGGTAACGAAGTCCACAATGGTCCGTTCTTTTAATAGAAACAACACTAAAACACAGCGATAAACAAAGCCACAAGTGCATTCGACGCCCGCAAGCACGAAAACTATAGGTATATTTGTGTACTACCCAGCATTACCATGGTCGCTGAACGATCGCAGCGCCAGAGTCCCCTCTAATTAATTTTTTTTAGGGCGACAGCGAGCGAAACGAGTATGCTAACACAAATTTTCGGACAACTTCATTATTGTGTCTCTAAAGAATTCGATGATATCGACAACACCAAAAAAAGCAGCGAGGTGCCTCGGGAGATGGATATATATTGTTACACAAGACTGGCTGCGTTCGCTTCCACCGCGGACCGGCGCGGCCTTCATTCAGAACGAAATATGGCGTCGGAGGATGAGAACGCGCCGAAGTGTGATCTCGAAGGCGATGGCTGTGTCCGTTTGTCGTCGATCCTTCACGCCTTCGGTGCGCCCATCCGCGAGGAACAGGCCTGGGCCGTGTGCTACCAGACCTCGAAGTGCATGTGCAAGGAGTGGGCGGCGGACAACCGCGGATGTTACTGCCTGACAGCAACCGGTCAGCTGAGGATCCACAAGGATGGGAGCGTACACACCTCCACGGTGCGCGACTTGGGCCCGGTTTCCACCCGACCCATTGCCACAAGCGAGTACAAGCTCGTGTGCAGCCTTGGCCTAGTACTGTTCCACGCGCTCGAGTACGGGCTCCGACCGGATGAAGAACATGTGTTGAGCCGACCCTTCGAGATGCTGCTTGACCGTATGACGTCCGCCGACCCCGAGGCGAACTCGGAGGCCGAGTTGAGCTCGGACGACGAATCGGGCGAGGAGGACTGCCACGACGAAGGCATCGAGAAGGACTCCGGGGAGGACGACCCGGGCGGCGGTGACGGAGGCGATGGACCCGGCAAGACCCCGCATCGGGCGGGCCTGACGCTCGCCAAGGTGCTCGAGATGTGTGCATCTCATCTTCAAAACCCAGCACAGGCTGATCTTCACTACAAGGCAGTTTGTCGTGCCCTAGTTGCAGAAGCTGTTGAGCTATCTACATTCCTGCAGAAAATATCTAGTGGAACCAAAGAATTCATCAAGTGTCATCGCAGTGATCCAGATACCTCAGATCTTGATGGCTTACAGTTTCAGGACTGGGCCATGCTGTGGATGCAGGTAATTCGGGAACTTCGACAGGGAGTCAAATTAAAGAAAGTTGACATTGAAACACACCTGCATCCTGTGGAGTTTGAGCTGACACCTTACGAGATGTTGCTGGATGACATCCGTTCGCAGAGGTACAAGCTGAACAAAGTCATGGCCTCGAGGCGAAATCCTGCACCTCGGCAGGAAACATCTGTTCATGACCGCTTGATGGCTGACATACGGCAACCTCAGAGACTTCGACCAGTCAGGAAAAGAGGCAGTGCAGGAACTTCTGGCCGCCGCCGGTCAGCCAGAGCTTCGGTCTTCTCGAAGTTCAAGCAGCCCAAGCGTACTTTTCTGGCCGTGGCCCGCAGGCTTCGGCGAGTCATGGGGACGCCCCGCCCGATTCGCGCCGCTGTGAGCGCGATGTCTGGAATGGGCCGCTTTCGCGGCTTCTGGAAGTATTGCCGAAATGTGTCTCGGGCTCGCTACCGTCCGATACCGGTGCCGACAGTGTGGCCCATCTTCCAGAGGTGGTCCGACCAGCGTCCCTTGGCTCAGTGGCGGAAGTTTGTTCCGCCGTGGCCCCGTGAACTGTTCCAGGCTCGAGCGAGTTCCTCGGCGGTCCGAGCGTGGTGGCGCCCAGGGTCAGAGGCGGAGACTTCGCTTGACCCACATCGCGAGCCGAATGCGGGGGCTTTCGGCGGGATCTCGGACGTCGTCGACGGGCCGCCCTCCTCTCCGCCGCCGCTGGCACCGCAGCGGGAGCAGCTTAAGCGCGTCGCCGCAGTCGTGCGCCGTACTGGGAAGCGCCCGGTGCACCCGTGGAGCTTGGAGGACGATACCTCGGTGCTGAGCTTGGACATGAAGGAGTTGGGCGCCGAGTCGGACGAGGACGTGGGCCTCGGGCTCGACTTGGATGACGAGGAAGAGTTCCTCAAGTGCATCGAAGATGACTGTACAGGTGAACCGCAAGATCAGGGGTTCGATTCCAAGCCGCAGAAAGCACTGGAGACATCGCGAACAAACCTGGTGGAATCCACTAAGACGCAACAGCCAAGGAGGCGGCTCATTATGGCTGACATCGCTCTGCATCTTTCATCAAACTTTGACGAGGATGACACGGACGATGCTCCCATTGCTCCTGCGCCAGAGCAGCCTCACTCGTTGCCTGTGCAGCTTCGTCAAGCACCTCCAAGGCCCACAAAACTTCAGTGGCAGCACAAGCATGGAAGGGGAGATATTTCTGATGTTCCAACTACATCATTATTGAAACACAAGTTAGAGCGTCGGCATAGCATCACCGTGTGTGAATCACCATCGAGGACACCATATCGCACAGCTCAGGATATGCTCAATCACCCTGACAAAGTGGCACTTGATGCACGACAAGAGTCTGGAAAAGAAAACTGGACCACGACCCAGTGGGAGAATTCAATGGAGTGTTTGTCCTTAACTCTGGAAGAAGTTGTTCACATACGTAATGTTCTAACGAAGGCAGAACTGGAGTCTCTGCTTGCCAATAGACCCCTTTACGAGGATGTTGAGAAGAAAAGAGTCTGCTTCACCTGCAAAAAAACCAAGTTTTCATTCTTCAGGCCATGGGGAGTTGTATGCAAGCTGTGTGAGAGAAAGATCTGTGACAAATGCTCTACTAAGATGCACATTCCGACAGACAGGTTTGACCGTATACCTGTTTATATGCTGTGCCCGACAACTACAGAAGAGGATTCACCGAATCACTCTCCACTTCCAAAGCTTTTTCAGTTTACCAGCGGTTCTGCTCCATCATCGCCAATCCCGGGCAGGCCTGGAGGTGCCACAACATTCAATACAAAGCTCAACGTCAGCGTTTACCCAGCACCTCCACCAAATCGTTACACAAGGCAAGGTAAATTAATGGGGGTTTTTAATGGGCCCTGAGTCCGCGATCACCGTACAATGATGATGAACTCCACCGCCATGGCTCGTACCCACTCAGAGGGATCGCAGTGGAGGCAACGTTGTCTTCATTCTCTACCCGCGCTTCCCTAGTTTTTTCTGGTAGTGATACTTCTTATCAATATGTAATACTGCAAGCTTATACGTGCATACGAACACAATTTCCGAAAAAAGAATCTACTCACGCAATACAGACCTCATAAATATAGTTTTTTTTTTGTGGAGTTCAACTTCCCAAAACCACTATATGATTATGAGAGACGCCGTAGTGGAGGGCTCCGGAAATTTCGACCACCTGGGGTTCTTTAACGTGCACCCAAATCTGAGAACACGGGCCTACAGCTTTTCCGCCTCCATCGGGAATGCAGCCGCCGCAGCCGGGATTCGATCCCGCGACCTGCGTGTCAGCAGTCAAGTACCATATATATAGCACTATACCACCACGGCGGGGCACACACATTGATTGATATGTGGGGTTTAACGTCCGAAAACCACCATATGATTATAAGAGACGCCGTAGTGGAGGGCTACGGAAATTTTGACCACCTGGGGTTCTTTAAAGGCGGGGCACACATAGAGCTGGCTCTGACCAACAGTATAATGTTCAGCCAATGCTGATTAAATATTTCACTTTGATATGCTTAATTTTTCCCAGGGCGCAGATATTGACATCGATACCGGCTTGCCATCAGGCTATTCAATACTCCGGTAATTCCGGTAACTTCAACGCAGCAGTCTGGTATTAGTGATGACGTGGCAGGTACCGAAACTCCCAAAATGGTCGCTTGCGCAAAAAGCAGCGGAGCCACAGTGCGGAACGACCGCTGAAACGTCACAATCGAAGATGA
Organism: Rhipicephalus annulatus; assembly: GCA_013436015.1. Taxonomy (NCBI): domain Eukaryota; kingdom Metazoa; phylum Arthropoda; class Arachnida; order Ixodida; family Ixodidae; genus Rhipicephalus; species Rhipicephalus annulatus. Next base: position 93,128 of record WOVY01001637.1, on the reverse strand, counting down.
GGTTACCGCAATCGAAGATGGGGTTTTTTTAAATATTGATTTTTCAATAATCTTTACTGTCGACGAATTTGAAAGTTTTAGACCGTTTATAAAATTGTGTGTTTAAGGTATAGCAACGGTATTGACAGGCAATATTGCAAATAACATGTTGTAATATATCATTAAGTTATGAAACACTAGCTGATATTAGCTTATGAGAAAAAATTTCAAATCAAGCAACTTTTAAAAAGTGTCACCTGTTGAGACAATATTCAGAAACAGTTTGCTTCAGCATACAAGCTTCAAATAATGCTGCTTCACTCTTCGTTACGCGTATATTTACTAGGAAAAAAATCGTCTTCATCAAGCTAATATTATAATAGGGAAAAAATCATCTTCATCAAGCTAATATTTGTGTTTTTATATCGTCACTGACTTTAAAAAATGACAAGAGACGAAATTGGTCCCTCCGTACAAAAATAAGTTCAATATTTTTTTCTCTTAAACTACGCCATTCATAAAAAAGCAAGGATCACTTCCAGGCTACTGGGTGGTATGTGCACAAAATATAAAATAAACAATCACATCTAAAACATCAACTTTTCGACCCGCGTCGATCTCTCGTTGAATCACCCAGCCACATTATCCTTGGAAAGTTTAAGGGTGAAGCGCTTTACAGAAAAGTGCCAGGCGTTTTTTTTTTTCCTCCTCTCCTAACGCACCACCATCTCCCTAGCGGTGAAATGGGTAGCCTGTCCTTGCGTGACACCGGATGCAAACGGCGCTGCAGGCTCGATTTAGAAAAGTTAAAATATTGTTCTGGTTTCATTATCGAGAGCGCGGTTTCACAGCGACGAGTCAACAAAGTCTTTAAGGCCAAACCTCATAAGCGCGAAAATGCACGAGACAGCGACGAGCGACGCGACGTAGATCGTCTTCGCGCGATCAGTCGCTAGCGCAGGCAAACCTCATTCACGCGACGGCTTTGGCGAGCGAATTCCACTGTTGCTGGCATGTGGCCGTCTACTCGCACCAAGAAAACCGCGTAGCGAGCGGTATGCAATTTAAAAATAAGACATATTGTTGTGTAATGGAACGGAAAGTGTTTATTATTGCCTTGCAGCACTTCTTTATATGCACATGCTTAATAAACATTGCGTTATTGCTTGTTGCGCATGCGTGACTACGGCAGGGTCACGTGCACCTATGTAGTCTTCGTCTTTTCCGGTTTTTCGCTATTGGCTGCTTGAGCCCAGCACTTCCGGGCGATGAGCGACGGTTTCCAAATCTGGAGAACCGAGTGATCGCGCAAAAACGAGCACGTGACGCGTCGCACGAACGCCCTGTTTCGTCGCTCATAGCGTCGCGTGCATTTTCGCGCTTATGAGGTTTGGCCCTTACATGGGTGTAAGTCGCGATATGGAAACAACTCGTGACGAGGCAGCATCGACTCTTGCGTCTGCCGTGAACTGCATGCGTGCTTCGGGTAGAAGACAACGATGGAATTGTCCTCCAGCGACTCCGACAGCGTTTTCCGCAGCACTCGGTGCGCAGAGCTATTCAAGCCAGTGGAACTGTTTTAGACTCGTCCCGATAATTGTCTGCTGCAGGGGGTTGGCTTGCACAACATGGTGGGCGACGGAAACTTTAAAATTAAACCTAAATAGTTCATGCCTGTTTTTTCTTCTGGAGCCGGTGCGCATTGACAGCGTTAAATATGCATGCCAAAATGACAAGAGACAATGGCAAAGACAACGGCAAGGACAATGGCAAAGACAATGACCATAATGAACTAAAGGCAGTAACGCCAAGTAAAGCATAGGCGATGTTAAAAGCAGTAAATGTAATGTAAATGTGAAGAAAATGTTACTACAAATAACATCCCTTCACCTTCTTTGACGTCATTGTTCGTTACTTCTCATCAATATCGTTATTAGGGACGCCGTAGTGGAAGGCTCTGGCGATTTCGACCACAAGCGGATCTCTAAGTGCACCTAAATATAGGTATACGCGGGCCTCTATCTGGGATTTCGCCACCACCGAGATACATTCTCAATTTAACGACGAAGACATATTTGCTCGGCATTTCCACTTTAATAAATGTCTTCGTCGCATAAACGAAGAGCGTGTGTCGACGGTGGAAATTAGAATCGGTGAGTGTTTTTCTCAAGTAAGCCATCGAATACGAACACACCACCCTGGCTATTCTGACTGGTCTGGAGAGCGCTTGACGTACGCGACGCAATATGAAGGAAAGAATTGTAGAAATGGCAGCGGCAAGTTATCTTTTAGTCCACTTTTCTTTCTCCAAATTTACATTGCAAATACTATTACTAATACATCCTCTATGCTTTCTTTCCCTGGCATCATCGCCTGTATAACCTCTCAATAATGACACAATCTGACAATACGCAGCAATTATACGACGCGCAGAACACCCCCCCTCCCTTCCAATCAGTGTAGGTTCAATCGCGACTGAAAGCATCCAGCGAGACACCGGCGTAACCGAATCACACAGGCTCACAATGTAAATGTGGCGTCCAAGGCGCTAAGTTAAGCATAAGGAACGCTCCTAATTAACTCTTGGATGCATGATTAACGTCTCGTAAGTACCAAAGTCCACGAGCGGGGCTTCCAAAGACGAAGACTACGCGGCTATCGTCTACAAACACAACCAAAATGGAATTTGACGACATATTCCCTCATAATGCCAAACGTTTACCTAACAGATATCTAAAAGGTCAATTAGAATACTATCTACTTAAATTGGGAATTATACATGCAATCGCTACGGATGCCATGTGTGAAGAGAAAGCGGGGATGGCCATCTTCTCAGAGATATTGTTTTTTGGTCATTCTCAGTACGTCTCCCGGATTACATTCCTGCATTTGAAGCCGAGCTTTTAGCAATTATTTTGGCGCTTAAAGAAACTTTCATTCAATGATTCGTAAGCTGTTATTGTTACTGATTCGTTTTACATATGTAAATCCATAATGATAATTTCAGCTTCTTCTTTCGAGTCTTTCCTTTGGAATGCTTTCGCTTATTTAATCTCAAAAACACTTGTGTATACAGCGCGGTTGGTGTGGGTGTCAGCTCACCGAAGCATATTCATAAATAAAATGGTCGACACTCTCGCACGGTGGTCCCTAGATGGCCCTGTAATATCAATTGTACCTGATACCAGTCTTGTCACTGAATCCCGATTTTGTAAATACTCTTTACTTCAAGATTCCACGAATATTAGATTAAAAGTTCAATAATATGGTTATCTTTCTTTTGATTGGAATAATAAATGGTGCCCTTCTCGCAAATCGGAAGTGTACATCACAAAATTTCGATGTCGGATTCGGCCTCTTAATTCTTATTTATACAGGTCTGGTCCAGATACCATCTGATTGATTGATTTGTAGGGTTTAACGTCCCAAAACCACCATATGATTATGAGAGACGCCGTAGTGGAGGGCTCCGGAAATTTTGACCACCTGGGGTTCTTTAACGTGCACCCAAATCTGAGTACAGTCCAGATACCATCTCGCTTTGCTTTTACTGTCAAGAGCCAGAAAAAAAATGTATCCCTTTTTTTTACTTATTTGCCGACGTTTGATAAGCCATAGGACGAAACATTTAGAAACTATATTAAGAAAATTAAACATTACTCTTAATTTTCAAAATATCCTTTCCTTTGGGGCTTCATCTCTGGGCTGCAGTAACAGGAGTGTCTGCGTAGCAGTTTGTGAATTTCTCAAAGACACAAGAAGGCTTAGTTGTTGAATTTTCTTTTTTTACTAATGAAATTCTACTTCTTTGGAATTACCATTCATTATTAATTTCAATTATTAATTATTCATCTACCTTATTCGTAGGTCACCCTACGATTGTCCACTTTTATACTCCCTAGATGATTATATAATCATTTTTTTCTTAATCAAAATTTGAAATTCTTTTCAATCGTTTTCCCATTACAATAACCGTCGGTTTAATTGCCAATCCTCCGTAGTGGGTACGAGCCAAAGCATGCACGAACAAGTAAAAGTAAGCAAGCAAGCACAAACCCTGCCCGTACGCTGCACCGCACTGCACGGCGCTCCTTGCAGTGAAAGCAGCGTAAGGAGCGAAAGGGAAGGGAAAGACCGCGGAGGCGGAGTAGCAGGAAGAAGGAAGAAAGAGAGAGGAGGTCCGATATCGACTGAGAAGGTGTGAGAGAGGAGGCACGTACCAAAAACACCAAACAGGGGGCGTTCCTGAGCCCCCTCCCCTTGCCCAGTAACAGGAACAGGAAGAAAAGAAGAGAGAAAGGGGAACATATCGACTGAGGAAGGAGGAGAGCACCGAGAAAGAGTTCTTCGTCTCTCCTCCTCGCCCAGCTCTCTAGGTCAAGGCCATGCGCCGCTAAATATAGCGGAAGACGCGCTCGCTCCTGCCGGGATTCAAGCCGGAACGGCTAGCTTGCATCCACAAAAGCTCGCCGGGAAGAGAGAAAATGGAGAGTTTTAGTACTGCGTACGCTGCGTACGTGGCAGCGTTGCGTACGTAAGGACGCCACGTTCTGCGTAGTGCGCATGCGCAGACCGCGACGCGCACGTATCGCATTACGTACGCAGCCGCTACGTACGCGCGCATGAGATGTGTGCGTGCGTACGTATGAGGTGATCGCGCCACTCTCGAACAAGTTCGCGACAGCGCGAGACTTCGTTTTACAAAATGACGGCATCGAAGGCAAGCACCGACCGGCTCTGTGGCTTAAAATATGGCCATAATATGGCTATAACACTTGGATTGGCTCACATTGGCTGTCATCAACACGTGCTTCTAGTATTTTGATCTACCAGATGACGCAACACGCTTCAAGCTCGTTACGTACGCGGGTACTACGGCGTACTAAAAGACGATTAGTGGCAAACGACGCCACGTAACGCAAGGCGCTTGCGTGATGCGTAAGTAGCACGATTCCGCAGTACTAAAACTCTCTAATGAAAATGCTTAGCATATACGCATGACTTTGTTGCGGCCGTGCAATGCATAGCTGCCGGTGTCACTGTGGTTCATCTGCAAAGACAGCGTTGGAGGGAGAGGAGCATGAGAATGAGGGAAAGTTAGAAATGCAGTAACGTCTACGCGTTTGGGCTTACAAGTATTAAACAAAATACAACATAGCTTGCGGGGCACAGGCATTTTCGCACGAAAAAGATGGTAAGCAAGTCTTTCCGGCAAATTTTCCTGCGGAGAAACTGTCCTGCTGTGCGCAGCGATTTATGGAGTGAGGCCTCCAGAGAGCCATATTAGTCGTAGCGTGCGCGCGTTACATTGTCCACGTTGTAGCTCGAGTGTATAACAAAGAGTTACCCGAATTGGAAGTGTTAACAAAAGTAAATGAGGAATTAGTTACCCACCCAGATCACAGAGGGGCTGGTGAGGTAACAGAGATTACGCTAGACAGCACACAAACTATCCATTTCAATTTTTCTTTAATTAAGGTTCTGTCCAATTACTCGTTTGTTTAATTGAATAGTTAGCGCATATTTCGCATTGACTCCAGATTTATAGGGTAGCCTGCAGATGCTACATTATTCCAATACTATTTTTTTACTTATACTTCGATGTATTTCCCGTTTTGCACAACATTAATGAGAATGATGTCAATGATACCAAGGAAAGTATAGAGGATGTTATCAGAAGCAAACGCATTTACACACTGATGGTAAATGCGTTTTATTCAATGCTCCAACATAAATCTCTCCCGAAAAATCTGTTCAGTTACCGTCAATTTATTCGCATTATACGTAATCAGAACGTAATAATATCTGGGGCTTAACGTCCCAAAACCACGATATGATCATGAGAGACGCTGTAGTGGAGGGCTCCGGAAATTCCGACCACCCGGGGCTATTTAACGCGCAACTAAATCAAAGTACACGGGCCCAAAACGTTCTCGCCTCCGTCGAAAATGCGGCCGCCGCAGCCGGGATTCGAAACCGCACCTTCGGCTTAGCAGTCGAGTGCCATAACCACTGCACCACCGCGGCGGGGCTGTACGTAATGAATACACACGACGGCGATTGGATCATAGCGGTGGTGGCGATACCCTTGAAGACCCGAGAAAAAGAGCGAGGAGGCTGGGGGGGGGGGGGGTGCTTCGGCTTTCCCTCATTACACGCGTGCATTACGGAGCAAACTTCGTTTCGGGAGGCTCTAGTCACTGCCACGCGTTGCCATATTACACAAAAACCACTGTGCTGCGTACTATAAGGGCGACGCGTCGACCTGTCCCGCCTATCTCGCAGCGGTTCGCAAGGGCGCTCCTGTCGCCAGCGATACGTAGTGGATGTGAAGGAAAAGGGGAAGGATGATAATGACGATGAGGACGAGGAGGAGGAGGGTGAAACAACTTACGGCGGCGCGTGCGTTCGGATTAATGGCGCGAATAACTCGGCAACTTATCACACTGATGGTTCATCGTCGCATTTGCTGGACACTAACTATAGCAGAGTCCGTAGTGCCTCCAAGAATGAATCAAACAACCATTCTCTTATCTCCTCTATGTCACTGTTCTTTTTTCGAAAAGCAGGCCCACAGCACACGGAACATCATAGCGAGCTCTACACTAATCCAAGCAGTAATATCGAGCGCGAACTTTGCACAAAATGGGTGACGTAAAGAACAGCTACACGGTAAATCGCGTCACAATCGTAAACGCAACACAGAAAGAGGTTAATGTTTCTTTTTCTTGCTGCTGCAAAGCAAAACAAATAACCAAGATAACTCAAACCAATGAAAACATCGATTGAGAACGAGAAAACCGCGAGGCCTGTGGGGAACGCGCAGCACAGTCACAGCGAAAGCTGGAAGAGCGGCCTTTCAGAGTGCTTTTCTAAACACCCTTTGGGTAACTGCTACAAGCACACTTTCTGGGTACCCGCTACGCCATAAATAATCACGGTTTTTGTGTAGTAGGCCGGCATTCACTATATCCTACCGTTCGTCATTCTTCGGAGAAGCGTAGTATCCCCTCCACACTTGCGAGGAATTTCGAGGAAATTTCTATTTTATTCAGTGGCTCACGACGATGAACAATTATTATTGAAGTGGATACGTGCCACAGTTAATAGGCGACCAAAACAAGCTTTTGTAACGGGTTGGAGCATTGGACAGCACACTTGTTACACAGTTCGCATTGCGTGACGACTGATTTTTCCTGTCACGCTTTATCACTCATATTAACGCGGTCCCTTTCCCGACATCAAGCCTGCCTGTAGGGCAAGCTCGCAACAGAGTTTCAAGGATCGGTGTGGCTCTAGGGTAGAATGTTCGGCTGGCATGCAGAGGACACGGGTTCTAATACCGCTGTGTCATTGGTGTTTTATCGATTAGGTTTCCGTGCGATACTGGTTACGGACACCGGCGGCGGCGGTGGACAACTACGGCGCCGCACGCGACCGTCGTTGAAATCTCACAACAGCTTTCGCTGTTAACGAACTTGGAATTTCGCGGTCGAGTCGCTTTAAGTGGACGTGCAAAGGATACAGCGAGTTTTCACTATTAACATTAAACCACTATCAGCATATATCCCGACGAGGCAAGCGGTTTTACCAAGACTGTCCATAGCCTCCTCTACGTAGCAGAGAAAGCGCTCTCCATTTTTTTTTTTTTTTTACAGCGAAAGCTGTTATGAGCTCACAACTCGGGTCACGCGCAGTTGTCCGCCGCCGCCGCCAGTGACCGTAACCACATCGCGCGAAATTTTCAGGCAGGCTTGATGTAGGGAAAGCAATGGCGTTAATACGACTTATAAAGCGTTTTAAAACCGCTGAAGAACAACAACGCGTCGAACAACGCCAATATCGTAACGAGTGGGGGCATACAACGCTCGAACACATCACAAAAAGCTTGTTCTTGTTCCCCTATTAAGTGTGGCGCATACCCACCACTTCAGCCATAATTCCTCATCGTCGTCAGCCACTGCATACACAATTGGCACAAAATTCCTTGCAAGTGTTTACGGGATAGCACGCTTCTCAGAAGATTGACGAAAAATACCATAGCGAATGGCGGCCTACTACCCACATAAATTTATTTATAACGACCTAGTGGGCGTCAAGCAAGTGTGCTTGCAGTATTTACCCAATGAGTGTTTCGAAAAGGCTCTGAAAGGCCGCTCTTCTAGCTTTCACTGTGACTGTGCTGCGCCTTTCGCGCAGGCCTGGCGTTTTTTTTTGTTTTTTTTTTTCGAAGTGCGAAGGAAGCTATGGCGGTCGAGATTGATACATGGTCTCATCGCAAGAGAAAACAAACCATAACCAACGCGACACGCATCGATCGTGTAGCGATCAATGCGCTAATCCCACCAAACCCGACGACAGCGACGCCTGCCGTATAGAGCGCCAATCCCGCATTCCCATCATCTCCCGGTTCTGCTCATTCTTCCCACAGGAGGTAGCATTGCGTCACGGCAGTTCAGTCTCGGCAAGCGAAAATATAAATAAACGAACATCTACGCAGTGAATGCCGATGATGGAGGCGAAGCAGTGCGCATCGAATCACGAATCGTGGCCTTCTACTCTGTTCTGGTTAATAATCTCTCGTTTTGCTTTCGTTAACCTTATTTCTCTGTCATATGCTTTGATTGATGGGTAGCTCAATGTCGATGTTATCCTTGTGTTGCGGCCTTTCATTTCATTTGCTCTGGTTAAAACCTCTTGGTAACATTTTTGTTGCTGACAAATGTTCCGGTTTCTGCATCTGCTCCAGGCGCCTGGTGACGGTTTATGGACGGAGGGACATTGCGCGATTTCAAAGTGTTTCACCCATAAAATTGCTGTCAGTGCAGCGAATTGGGCTCGTTGAAATATGCTCGCGGCTCCAAAATTTGCTTGTTTTTTCCAGTGATGGTCAGTGTAAACCAGACAACAGACGAAAAAGAGTTAACGACAGAGGCCCTATGCACGCTCTATACACGAGTTGATTGATTGATTGATTGATTGATTGATTGATATGTTGGGTGTAACGTCCCAAAACCACCATATGATTTTGAGAGTATATTTTATTACGTCCAGGCTATTATATTCAATAACATTGAATTCAGCCTGTTCGATTCAGACACATGTAACTACACAAGGCAGATTATGTTCCAACGAAGTGTCCCACAAAGTAGCAAAAATGAAAAGTAAGAAAGATTGAGTGACATGCGCAGCAACCGTAACTACCATGTACGGCATTGCTTTATTATGCTCCGTGAACTATTGAAGCTCTATTCTGAAATAGCAGGCTATTCGAGACAAGTTAAACTACTCATATTATGACTCAGGTGCGTGGAACCAGTGGCATAGAGAGAAACTTGTGTCACTCGGGGCACATCGTTGATCTCACGTGAGGGCTGGGCAGGTAACTGTATCGATTGATATCTGCGGTTTAACGTCCCAAAACCACGATATGATCATGAGAGACGCCGTAGTGGAGGGCTTCGGAAATTTCGACCACCTGGGGTTCTTTAACGTGCACCCAAATCTGAGAACACGGGCCTACAACATTTCCGGCTCCATCGGAAATGCAGCCGCCGCAGCAGGGATTCGATCCCGCGACCTGCGGGTGAGTAGCCGAGTACCTTAGCCACTAGACCACTACGGCGGGGCCTATACACGAGTTGCTACTGAGAGGTTGAAGCAAATTGCGCCTCAGCTATACTTCATTTCTTTATCACGTGCAGGAAAAGAAAAGAAAGGCTAAAGAAATATGGAAGTACATCATAATAGATCAGTAAACAAAGGATATATGTATAACAAAGCTAGGAAATAGCATGGCAGTTTCATCGTTAACCAACAAAACTATACATCTCAAACTTCTGACTCGGTAAGTTCAAAACTTCGCAGACACAAACTTCTACTCAAGTACAGCAGATCAGAGACCACCAGACACAAGAAGAAAAAAAAAGAGTATTCCCACTGCCTCGGCCGGCCGCCTTCAATTTGTACTTCCCGGACCTGTTCTAAAAACGCTCTCTAACAGCACGCACTGTATAGTTCCACCAAATTAATTGACGAAATTGCCGAGAAATTCAGATTTTCCTCACAGCTAGTGGTCTCTAAAGCTTCCGACACCGACTGAAATACGTCTCGGCCAGACACATTTTAGCTTTATATACGCGTTTCGCAACGGCCTCTCACATTTTCTTTTTTTTTTCTGTCTTCCTTCCTTCGCGCTCTTTCCTTCACACCACGTGACGGCTTATATTCATTTTTTTTGTGTGTGTGATGACGCATAATACAGGATCGATCGCCGGCTGGCGGTGACGCGCGGGGGCGTCTACACAATCCCGGATGCGCCAGACGCAATGGCGCCCCGCATAAGCTGGCCCATCTACTCGGCTAAACAACAAATAATGGACTCATTTCTGTGTGGTGTGGACACTCAGAGTGGAAAAAAACGTGAACTCATTGTGTGTAAGTGTTGCGCTATGTACATAAGTATAGCCTTGTGTTTGCTACCGAATGTGCGATGTTGACTTTTGTGCAAGAGAAGAGGAGTAGCCGGCGCCCCGCATTGGCACCAACCTCTACTTACGTACATTTAATAAAAACAAAACAAATAGTGGAAGCGACAAAACAAACTGCGCCACCGGTCATGTCCCTAGTGAGCGCTGTAACTATAGCGCTAATAAAAAATGCAGTTGTCGGTTGCAATCGCTGGCATTCATTTTGTAAAGCGCGAAAATATAAAGACGCAGACACAGAAGTATTATATACTGTGCCTATATGCCGTGCCTGCGTCTTTATATATCTCGCGCTGCCAAAACGGATGTCCCCCGCTAAAACGTCCCTGCACGGATGACACCCTCCCACAATAAAAAAAAAGAAAAGCGACGCGAGGCTGTTACGAAATGCACACGCACTTTATTCGCGGGCTGTCTTGCCCATCCGACAAGGGCTTGCAGTGTCTTCCACGGCAGGGCACGGAGCCGAACGCGTCGGCGCAGAGAAACGATCTCGTAAAGGGCAGCTTCTTCGCCAGGGTGCTTGCAATCATGAAAGAAGCGCGGAGCACGGCAGCCATTCTTTTTGTTTCTCTTCAGTTTTCTGTATCTGTACTCCCCTCCTTGTTTCCCTTCCTCGCCCCGCCGCGGTGGTCTAGTGGCTAAGGTACTCGGCTGTTGACCCGCAGGTCGCGGGTTCGATTCCCGCCTTCGGCGGCTGCATTTCCGATGGAGGCGGAAATGTTGTAGGCCCGTGTACTCAGATTTGGGTGCACGTTAAAAAACCCCAGGTGGTCAAAATTTCCGGAGCCCTCCAATACGGCATCTCTCATAATCAAATGGTGGTTTTGGGACGTTAAACCCCACAAATCAATCAATCATCATGTTTCCCTTCCTCATTTTACGTTTTTCATTTTTTTCTATATTTGTGCTTACTTCTTAGTATCTCTTTATGCATTCCTTGCTCTTCTTCTTCTTCTCCCTATTTTTTTTTATTTCTCTCGATTTCGCGCTTGTTTCCTTTTTCTTACTAAGCGCACTAGATTTTTTTCCCCCTTCTTTTAGCTAACGACGACAAGTGATCGTCGTCAAGACACTCGAAGAACACGAGGAAGAAAACTTCTTGGCGCGAGCTCGATAAGCTATCGCGTGGAGCATTACGTCAAGAGACGATCGCATAAGACAGCCTCGTAAAATTTTGGCCTCACATTTTTATTTTTATTTTTTGCTGCAAGGTGTTCCTGGGAGCCTGTTAAGGCCAAACCTCATAAGCGCGAAAACGCACGCGACGAGCGCCGCTATGAGCGACGAAACGGGGCGTTCGCGCGACGTGTCGCGTGCTCGTTTTCGCGCGATCGCTCGGTTCTCCAGATTTGGAAACCGTCGCTCATCGCCCGGAAGTGCTGGGCTCAAGCAGCCAATAGCGAAAAACCGGAAAAGACAAAGACTACTACATAGGTGCACATGACCCTGCCCGAGTCACGTATGCGCAACAAGAAATAACGCAATGTTTATTACGCATGTGCATATAAAAAAGTGCTGCAAGGCAATAATAAACACTTTCCGTTTCATTACACAGCAATATATCTTATTTTTAAATTGCATACCGTTCACTACGCGATTTTCTTGGTGCGAGTAGACGGCCTCATGCCAGCAACAGTGGAATTCACTCGCCGAAGCCGTCGCGTGAATGAGGTTTGCCTGCGCTAGCGACTGATCGCGCGACGCCGATCTACGTCGCGTCGCTTGTCGCTGTCGCGTGCATTTTCGCGCTTATGAGGTTTGGCCCTTAGTCGTAACGCGACGCACCATTTTCTGCAGCGCGCGAACAGATAATTCGTTACAGGCTCGTTATTACCGACCTGTGTCAGTTTCGGTTTAAAAAAAAAAAAACGAGCAGCCACCGGGCGTAACTTTCGCCCCCTAGCGGGTGCAACGCTCGACTACGTCAGCGCGCCGAAGTGTGACGCACTTCCGCGCAGTTCGCATCAAGAAGTTTTTTTTTTCGATCGGAAAACGGGACAGCAATGTCATCAAACACAAAGATTTTATCAACTCGCGCGCCGCGGCCACGGACTCACGATAAGCTGCCGAGTAACGGTCTGCTGAAGCAAATGCGACCAAAGAAAAATGGCGGCCATGACATCGTCATAACTTGCTACAGCGTGGTCACGTGAGGGAAGTAAGGGGGTCCCCAAGGGTCCCCTTTGAGGACGTCAGCAGCGCGATGGAGTCGATCGCTCATGCAAACTCTAAAGTTAATTTAAAATACCTTCCAAACTATATTCGCCGTTGACATTTTGCATATGTATACGCATGTCCACGGTAATCGATCCCGCGGGCTATCTTTGCCGCGAAATTTTGTGTCAGTACCCCTTGAAGTGTTCCGAAGGATACCCGCCACAACTAAGCATCTAGCGTATACCACCTTTTACAATGTAGCACCGTGTATAACGAACCACCTATAGTATGTCAGCGCCCTTTACAACGAAGTACTTTGTAAAACGAAGTATCTCACTACAAAGACTTTTTACGGTGCGCACCAGCACGTCCTAAACTCACGTGTGATAGAATTCACGTCAATGCAAATGTCTGATTGCACCGCACTAACACGATTACAACCCACTGCGGGGAGTTCAACATACCAATACACGCCCTCTTGCATGCCGTCGATGTGGTTGGACGGAGAGCACATAAAAAAAATCGCACGATACCATGGAGCACAGTGACGTCTTCCGTGCATTTATTGTGTTTGTTGTTACGCGGCATACCATTTTTTCCTTTCTTGCAGAATAATTTATCGTACATGAGTCAGGCTCCTTCTTGATAGATACAACAAGGCCACTTCTACATCCGTCCAAGCTACACTGCCCTAACGCACCGCGTAAAAGGAAAACACCCGCTACCCGCCTTTCACAACGCGCGCACACAATTCGCCGCCCGAGACAGGGCCTTGGGGACTAAACGGCAAGAACAAAAAAAAATTATGTGGAGATAACTTCAAAAATTTCCTTCACTGCCGACCGACAGTTGGACGCGTAATCTGCAAACAGCTGTTACGCGCGGCCGCCTTTACGTAACCCTTTCGTCACAACATAACGCCCCCCCGCTCGTTATAGTTTTCATAGTTTACTGTCTCTCCGGGGCTTCCCAAATAACTCCGTAACGAACAAAACCAACCGACCTTAAACTACACCACTCTACCACGTAGCTTAAATTTCCTGCCTGGGACAAGGGTTCTTTCTTAGCGTCAACTGTGTCTTCCTGTAAGGCCGCTTTTTATTCTCTCCCTCTCTTTCAGTCAAACCCTTTCTCTCGTTTTCTCTTTCTGTTAGTTTAGTTTACGCACCTTCGCCGATGCTAACTAACGAACAAACCAAATACCACAAGCGACACGCAAAAAAAAAACTATTTCACACTCTACAACAGCACCCTGCCTGGGACCCCAATTTAAACCCTTGCACTCCAGCGTTCCTTGGCAAAAGAATCATCGGCTGCCCCGGACGGCCATTTTATTTATACGCGCGGCCCACGCCGGCGGGCGCATACATGTCGCCAACACGGAGGGCTTATTTATAAATGCGCCCGCCCTAGTTCCACGAGCCATCAGCCCTTTTTACCCACGTCCCACCACACCTGAGACGGCCTGCTCATTTAGCGCGAAGAGAGGAGAGGGTTAGCGAGGCACCAACGAGAGGAGAGGGTTACCCAGGAGAGGATCAACGGGGATGCTCAGCCAAGTCTCGACGGCGCCCAGCGCTGCGGGGACGAGGGCAAAGTGGTGGCCACCACCGTCGTTCGCGAGGCGTCGTGGCGCGTGGCTCGGGCGATGCGCCGAGTTTTCGCTCTCGTTTCCATCGCTTCTCTTTCTAAAGGCCTAACCACACGTAGTCGTCGCAGCGCGTCGGCGCGTTGCTTTTTTGACGCGGCGCCGCGCCCTCACAGAGAGAGAGGGGCGCGCGCCCTCTTTCCCCAATGGTGGAAGGTGCGGCGCCGCGTCAAAAAGTAACACGCCGACGCGCTGCGACGGGTACGTGTGGTTAGGCCTTAAGCCTGGTCTCGCGCCGACGTGTGTGTATACGGCATTGGGTAACACCGAGAGTTCAGGGTCCCCACCCCAACCACACAAACTACTTGTGCAGCTAATTAAGAAAGGAACCACGGATATTTTTTGTCTTGTTTTGTTTAGCGGCACGAGCAACGAGTGGCAACTACTGTTTCTCTTTCAAACACTTCCGGCCGAGCAGCGACTTCCGGTTTTGCGAAACGGGCACGAAACCGATAGTTCCGGTTGAAACGAACAGTTTTACTGGATACGTATGCTCTGCAGCATAAGAAATTTACTTAAGATATGGGTCAAGTAACTGTCGGGATGACTTATTTAAATGAACCCTCATGAGCGAAAAAAAACTGCGATAAGGAGACGGCACACAAAGGGACACAAACCACGGCTGCAATCCGATTAGCGCCGCTGTCGATGACCCTTCTTTTTCTGTTTTCACTCACGAAGACGAACCAACCTGCCCAAGTGTTAACGGTATGGTGATCGAGGGTGATCACTGAAAGAGTAAACAGTTTTCTCGGGGACAGTGCGAATCTGTCGCGGTCACCTGGTGGAGCAGATCTGAACCACGCGCTCCCTTCTATGTGACCTCCGAGATCCGCCGGGGTAGCGCGATGAAAGAGGAGCCCCAAATTAAACAAAGGCCAATCAGTTACTCTAAGACTTCAGCAGATACCCATCTATGACTTCAGCAGATACCCACCTATTTCACTCCCAGAGCTTTCCCACGGGTCCAATCCAGACTTTCCACAGTGGTGCTTCTATACGCGGGCGCGAAACTTTCTCCTTCGACCATATGTTATGGCTCTGCCCGTTTAACGAGGGCTCCACTCTATACGCCATGCGGCCGCCTGGAATGAGCGACTGCGCGGTCCGGACCTCACGTATCAACTCGAAACCGTCCAGAGGGATCGAGTCGCCGATGAAAGTCGTCATATCCCGGTTCCGACATGGGTGAAGTCACCGACTTGACCACGGATGTCTATCGGCCTCTTTTAGTATTGTGCCTGATATTTCGCCAAGGCGCACGAATCGACGCACGAGGGCGCCTACCGGACAGCCAAGTAAAAGATTACAGTGTCTCCAATATACACTAAAGTATACCTCACTGTTGCGATCGATGAACATCTTTTATAACGTGTAATTAACTTCATTTTCAACACTTTTTTGTTATGAGTCTTGCTTTGCCATTTGTGTTATTTTCTTGCATTTCTTCCAGCTTCTAGTATTGTATAACGTCCCATTCCTGCTATAGCCCTGCGCAAGGCTGCAGTATGTACAAATAAATAAAACCAAAACAAAACACCGCGAAGCAGCTAAGGAAAAGCACTTTACAGGAAGTTCTAGTGAGTGCGAACCAAAAAAAAATTGGGTGTGTTCCAATACTCACCGTAGACGTCTAAATAGACAGCTAAATGGACGGTGGCCATATTAGGCCCCATTCCAATTCTCACGTAGCCGACAAAATATACAGCTCCGAGAAGACCGCACCGTAGGCAAATACGATGCAGGCTATTTTGCTGTTTAAACAACATGGCGTCTCAGCGAATCGCTCTGATAGATCGGATCTCGCCGGAATGGTCGTCTGCACACAAGCTGAAGCTTCTCCAGACGCTCAATGTAACGTTTAATGTTTCTATATTTTAACGTGAAATAAGCCAGAAAATACAAATGTTCCGTTTGTTTATTCTGGTTTTGTTTTCTCGACGCCAGGTGGCGCATCGTCACGCAAAAGCTGTCCAGACGTGTTCCAATTCTCGGACAGCATAGCCTCGGTACGGTCTTCTAAGCAGTCTGCGTAGACTGTCTACGTGCTGTCTAATATTTGGAGCACAGCCATAGTATCTACTACCATAAGCAGATGCTCAAAAAAACAAGGGCTGCGTAGGATTCGAACCGCCTAAAGTTCTCGAGAAAAAATTTCGCCGAAGGTTTTAGCAAGTTTGAATGAGTCTCAACAGGATCATTTGCGCAGCCGTATGTACACAACCACGTACAAAACGAAGACGCTGCGCGGGGCTCGAACCGTGAATTGTATGCGGGAAAAAACCGTCCTTACCCGAGAGTTAGCCAGTTTTAGACAACCCGAACGCGTCAATAGAGGTTAGCAGCTACGGAAACACGTTACGGAAATACGACATGGCTCCTTTCCTTCCGTATGCGCGTATTATGCTCGCGCATGCGCACTCGTCAGCCAGTTCAGTATTGCCGCCTTTCCGTAGCTTGCTAAAAACCTCCAATCTGCCACCTTTAGGCCTGACCACACGTATATACGCGTTGACACGCTGCAGCGCGTACGTGCGGTAAGGCCTGACCCCACGTGTCCGTCGCAGCGCGTCAGCGCTGCCGGCCTTTTTGACGCCACGTCCCTCTCCCCACAGTGAGAGTGGGCGCGTGGCCAGGCGAAGCCGCGCCCTCTTTCTCTCTACGTGAAAGAGGGCTCGACGCCACGTCAGAAAGACACGCGCCGACGCGCTGCGACGGATACGTGTGGTCAGACCTTTCACCGCGCGCAAGACCAGGGCTGCGTAGCGCGTTCAGGGTTGCGTAGCGCGTTAACTAAAGGTGGGAGAGAGTTGGCAGAACGAGTGCGTGCAACGTAACCACGACGTAACTTTAGTCGCGGTGTAAGTTTTAGTGAACAGCCCTGTAACGACACCGCGAGAATCACAAGTTCGTGGACGCGCTCGTTAGACATCGTTACGTTCTGAACCGGCGTCACTGAGGAACGGCACCGATTTTATTTCTGTCATTTACACTCGTATAATCAAAACCAATCAAGCCGCAAACTTCCCGGCATAATTATTATAGAGCGAATACAAGGACATCAAATGGCGTTTAACGAATATGATAAGAAAAACTACAGGCTTTGCTAAGAAACGCAGCAGAGCATCATGACTCACGATGACACCACCAGTGCACTATATATGCGTCTGTCATACATTATCGGAATTATCTGCATAACTGAAGGACACAACAACAAAACTGCAGAAGGCGGCAGGCATAGCACATACAGCGATCCTCCCGGAAACCTTTAGCACTTCATCAGCATACGTCGGACATACTTGCGTGCAGCGAGCGGTTGTGCTACGAAGAACGGCAGAACCCTTATCGATTGAATTATCTGAACAAAACAGCATAACGACTCTAGCGAGGCACAGCGAACGACTTCGACGTACATAGTGTGTAGCTCTATATACCAAACTAGCAACGTCATTTCGCAGCCTCTTCAGTCCGGTATCGCGAGGCTGCTGCAGTTATAATGGTCACGCTCAATAGTTATACATTTCGCAGGCAGCGTATCACGCACGGCACTGAATCAAATTCAGACACTACCGCAAAGCTACCCTCTCACTGTACGTTGCACGCAACTCGCTAACTCCAAGGGCGAGCCTGTATACAGGGTCTCACATCGACGGCTATCCGAATGAGAGGCCAATTTATTATTATAAACGAAGCGGCGGCTGGCGGCATATTGCGTGCCCCAAATCTGGCCTCGGCTCTCGAAGCAATCAGCGGCTCTTCTATCTTTCCATTGATGCCACGCACCGCTGAGATATTTATACTTATGAGCCGACCCAATAGCCGCACATTGACTCTGGTATCGATCCTGCGTGCGGGCATCGCCAAAAACAAGACCACTTCGATCGATTTCCCTCCCCCGCCTCCCTTACTCTCAACATATGACTCCACAATACGCCACAGTGTATAACACGAGCGACGACTCTGGCTGTCAGCAGATTCATATAATACCATTCGTTCGCGCTGCACGCATAGGGTATATTAATTGAAGCGTGACGAATAAAAGGCGCGCATGCATGATGAACGGTGCACCACGGTGGTATGATGGCTACGATGCTCGGGCTGCTGGCCTGAAGGTCGCGGGTTCGATTCCGGCCGTGGCAGTCACATTTCGATGGTCGCGAAATGCGAGAGGTCCCCGCACTGTGGTCATCGGGGCGCGTCAAAGAACACCAGGTGCTCGAAACTTACGGTGCCCTCCGCTACGGCGCGTGCTGATCAGATCACATAGCGGTCTCGGTAGGGGAAAAAAAATATTATTCATGGGCGCACAAGTATGTGGTGACCCACCAATCCAACAGTGTCCTCCGGGCCTGCCTCCGGGATCGAAGGCACTGCAAGCTTTCTGCACCTAACCTGATTTCGCACAGCCTACGTGATCAGCCGCCAAGAGAGGACGCCACGTGAAGGCGCCACGGTGTGACGTCACGTGTCCTATGACGCCATTGCACTGATTCAGGTATATGTGGTCGTATCACGTTACGATTTCTTTCACTTGTGTTGACGTCGATGGACAACATTCGTGTTTGACGAGGCATCTATATGACTTTCGCCTTAGTACGTACTATCAACAGCAAAAGTTTGCGGGATGTGCAGCGCGTGCAGGAGCGGCGGAAAACTGCATTGCTGCGCCACCTACCGTAACGTGCACCACGGTGTCGAGGTTATCGGCCACAGCTTCCGAGATCAGATCCAGCAGCGGTGCGTTGCCTAAACGCACCGTTGCTAATCACCGAGGCCGCGTACGGTAGCTTCTATACACCACGCCGCGGCACGGTAGGCGGCGGAGCAATGTACTTTCACGCCGTTCCTTGCTGCTGACAGCACAGCACATCAGCAGACATGCGGTAGTTATACGCTCAAAACTGACTTCAAACACTTATAAATTATTACGGCATGTTGCCACAGACACTATAATTACACTATCCGATATTATCAAGAATCAGCGTCCACAGTCTTGTGCGCACTCCTGCTTGTGGCCGCACGACTCATGTCTCTTGTTCGCGGGCACGAGTCAGTGTGGGTTGGAGCTGCGAAGAAGAAGAAGAAGGCGCGTTGGCGGATGAACAGTTTTTGTTTTGGAACGCTCTAGCGGACTCTTCCATTCTTTTGCACGTAATTTCCAGGGCAGAAGTTCTGCCCATAATAAATTAGTTTCTGGTGTTTCTTCTTTTGGACCCGTTACAATATCATTCTGACCTTCATTTCGTGCTTGAAACTGGATCGATATTTTGCGAAGGACCAAAAATAACGCTCGAATGCAGGCAGCTCGGAACACGCGCTAATATACAAACCTACTTTTATTATCATTCACGTGTTTCTTTGCGTACTCGCTCATCGCATGGCTCACTGCCAAACGAACAAATTGATCGCTCAACCCAGATCCCCAAATTTAATATTCCGCACCAGCGTTGTTTCGGCACCCGCAGAGCTAAATCGGTAAGTGGGTCAAAGAGGCGAGTCAAAAATGCCGAGTGCGTGCGCTTCGCACAGAAGCTCGCTTAAAACTGCCAAACTTTGCGATTAACTTCGTTCTTTCGATTCGGCGATTCGTTTAATCGACCCAAAAGTCGTACGGTCCTTCACGCACACCTATCGAAAGACCCGAAGACAAAACATATCTTATGGTTAGTTGTCTTCTAGGTATATCTCACTGTTCGCATAGTTTCCTAATATTATTTAGAGAGGACTCAGGCGCTGCAACCACCCAGCCACTAAAGTGACCATAAGAATGATGGATAGTAGACAAGTTTTCCTATAGTCTTTGTGCTTGCGGGCTAAAAACTCACTTGTGGCTCTGTTTATTACCGCGCTTTGGTTTTGTTTAGAATAAAAGAACGGGTCGTCGTGAACATCGCGAGCCGATTTGAATTGGCGAGTCTAAAAGATTAAGGTGGTGAAGCCGATTGTCGTCACGTGACAAAGCGGCTCTGGGCCAGGCGAAGCCGAACTGAGCCGGAAGAAAGAAGATTAGACAAATTTGTGTACTACCCAACCTTCTCACGCCAGCTGAAGTGCCGTGCGTTGCAGCCCCCACAGACACTAGCGCCAGAGTTTACACTAGTGTAATTACAGGAAACTTTATGACTGTTCCCTCACCCCCTACACCTCAACCACTTTCTGCAACGAACGTAGGTTTCACGTTGCCTCCAGGATCAGAGGCGCACCGCAAGCTTCCGGCAAATCCCGATGTCTCGAATACCTCCCAGATCGGCATACCTCTGACCAATCAAGCGACGAAGTGACGTGATAATCTGCAGAGTTATTCAATCAAGAGTTGCGAAACTCCGCACAGGCTCCACGTATCGAAATCCGGACACGTCATTGGCCCAGGTGTCGGGAGCGTGCATACCGTCGCGCCACCAGTTGATAAGCACGTCCGCTATTCAACGCATAATTTGTGCATTGTGTTGTTGCTCCCAGATGGCGCGACAATCTGCAAACTCCCGGAAAAAATTGGGCCAACTGCCTGTCCAGATTTCGGAACGCAGTTTCGCACTGGTATGATTGAATGATTCTAATAATCTGATTACGCGACGACAGTTTATGTGAAGTCATATGATGCCACTAACTTCCGCGATTTATGACGTCATCAAACACTTTTTTCCCCTTTTATACATCGTACTGACATCGACGCGACAACATCGCGTTTGATGAGGCATCTAAAGCTCTCGCCTTAATAGTACTTGTAACTGTACTTAAGAGTATACGTAGTATAGTACTTAACAGTACTTAATAATACACTTAATTATACGCTTGTAGCTACACCCGTTGAGAACAATGCACAATAAACGGGAACGCAAAGGACGACCATTCGCGAACGCCTATCGCGCGGATTCAGACTTAAACAATGCACAAAGCATTGTAGAAATGAAGTTTGTTTTGCTTTCACACAAAGGGGGAAGGAAGCCGGGACTAAAGGCTGGAGGGCCTGACAAAGGCCTCGGCTCCCTTGTGCAGACATCAATAAACGCAAACAGATAACTGCAAAGGTAGCTGCATTTGCCAGTGTAACACAATGCTGCTGTGAAGCATGCAGCGTAGACAAAATACAAAGCATTATGAAAACACACACAAACAACAAAATACAAAATTATACAAAGCACAAATGTTCAGACAATACGACTTGAGGCAAAGAGCGCTGAGCATACTAAATAGATTGATGTAACATGTACTGCCGTAAGAAAAACAAAATCCAGGAGTCCTTGCCCTATCGGGAAAATCGGGACTGTGTGACTTTTTTCAACGATACACTGAAGTTACTCAAGCCGCGGAAAGTCCGAAAGACCAGTGACTAATTTGCCGTTACTAGGTAATAAAAACATTTTAACTGAATTCTTAGCTATTTCACTTTTTATACAGGAGTACTGCTCCCCGTAGTTGGAGATATAAGTACTAAACAATTTGCTCCAATCGCACGATCCATCTTTAACTGCGCGCGAAGAGCGTATACGGTAATCGAAAACCTCGGCCGCACTACTTTCTCGTCCGCATATGCAAATCTCAAGGCCAGAAAAGCGCCACGTGTACGCGATCGTAATCGAATTGTAGCAATATGCCGCCACTCCGTGCGGAAAGGAAGAAGACCCGTACGGCGTTCTGCCCCGTCAGCATGCATGCCCGATCGAAGCAATCCCCCTACAGACGCATCTCGGCGGGTTTCTATACCTAGCGCATGCGCGGTATATAGTGTACCCCGAGAATGAAAAGCGATCGGAATGATAAAAAAGGTAGATTGGCATACACAGGCGAATCATTGGATTGAGTGAGGTCGAGTGAACACGGCGTTGCTGCTTTAGAAGCGGACAGCCAATGAACAGACAACACTCGATTATTTAACATTGATTGTTTGATTGATTGATTGATTGATTGATTGATTGATTGATATGTGGGGTTTAACCTCCCAAAACCACCATGTGATTACGAGAGACGCCGTAGTGGAGGGCTCCGGAAATTTCGACCACCTGGGGTTCTTTATCGTGCACCCAAATCTGAGCACACGGGCCTACAACATTCCCGCCTCCATCGGAAATGCAGCCGCCACAGCCGGGATTCGATCCCGCGAACCTGCAGGTCAGCACCTTAGCCACTAGACCACCGCGGCGTGGCGATTATTTAACGTTGCCACATTCCCACTTCGTCGTATGTATATATTATCACGGTTGTATGTAGAAATTGGGGAGGGGGCACCTTTTTGATCATCTAAAGTGGAGGCCGGGCAGGCAAACGGTCATTTTTGAGCTACGCATAAGCACTTCGAGGGGGGTGGTGGGGGTGGAGGTGGAGGAGCACGGGTCCGCAGTGTCACCTTCTGACTACACAACTCTACGACTATAGAGGAGCCTTCAACATTTAAAGCGACCTACAACCGATTTTTATGGTACATGATTTTGTTCAGCGCAACGGTCAGCTTAGCGCTCAGAGTCTAATCACGGAGTGGTAACCTCGAAAAACGCCGCCAGACGTGTCCTGACCAATTGACGGCCTCCTTTCATGCAGTAACTACCAGCGTTTTGCGTCCGAAAACCACAGTACGATTATGAGAGGCGCCGTACTGGAGGGCTCCGGGACATCTCGACCACCTCCATGGGGTTCTTTTAAGCATTTTCGCCACCACCGAAAAAGCAGCCACAGCTGCGTGGGCTCGATCCAGCGAACTTCGGGCCAGTATACTCGAATAACATAACCACGAAAACCACCGTGGCGGGCGTTCATCGCATGCTCCCTTCCTTGATTGATTCATTGATCGATTGCTTCATTCATTCATTCACTTCACTGTGGTGACACGCGCACGGCTTTTGTTCTCGCCCAACTTGAACTCAGCCTGCGTCTTGTATGCCCTCTCTCCCTCTACATATATAAGTTTGAATAGGCCCATTACAGACTACTTATTTAAATGATTACCTAATTAAGCCGAATCGAGTAGTAACTCCGACGCACTGCGCTCACAAAAAAGCGGGTGAAATACACCAGGACAGACGCTGCCTTAGAATAATTTTAAGTTACACTCGAGTAACAAGGCGACCATCCAGCTCTTTGTTATCATTTCTTATTGACGACGACATCGTTGTTGTCTAGCAGGGCGCCCATCAGGATAGAACGCTGCATAAAAGGAAGTAGGGATGCGGCTCAGGTTATATATATATATATATATATATATATATATATATATATATATATATATATATATATATGAAGGCGCGGGCGGGCTTCCAAGCAAATTTGTTTACGGGACCTCTTCTCTCGCGAAGTTCGCAGCCATATTATTTTTTTTTCCTTTCTCGCGAACACATGTGCACAAAACAGGCAATACTAACGAGCGCTTTTCGTTCCCCGAGTGAAATATATATATATATATATATATATATATATATATATATATATATATATATATATATATATATATATATATATATATATATATATATATATATATATATAGACACGTATTTTACAACATGATTTGCAGGTCACATTAAGCCGAAACTCCATAAGCGCGAAAATGCACGCGACAGCGACGAGCGACGCCACGTAGATCGTCTTCGCGCGATCAGTCGCTAGCGCAGGCAAACCTTATTCACGCGACGGCTTCGGCGAGCGAATTCCACTGTTGCTGGCATGAGGCCGTCAACTCGCACCAAGAAAACCGCGTAGCGAGCGGTTTCCAATTTAAAAATGAGATATATTGTTGTGTAATGGAACGGAAAGTGTTTATTATTGCCTTGCAGCATTTTTTATATGCACATGCGTAATAAACATTGCGTTATTTCTTGTTGCGCATACGTGACTCGGGCAGGGTCACGTGCACCTATGTAGTCTTCGTCTTTTCCGGTATTTCGCTATTGGCTGCTTGAGTCCAGCACTTCCGGGCGATGAGCGACGGTTTCCAAATCTGGAGAACCGAGCGATCGCGCGAAAACGAGCACGCGACACGTCGCGCGAACGCCCTGTTTCGTCGCTCATAGCGTCGCTCGTCGCTGTCGCGTGCATTTTCGCGCTTATGAGGTTTGGGCTTTAATGGTGCGCTCGCGGCAGGTTCGCTAGCTCGTCGTACACATAAATAGATATTGGGCGACCTGACAGCCCGACGAACAAAAGAGGCAGGTATAGTAACATGAGAATAACGAACATGAATAACATGCGCAGCACGATGTAAACACTACGCTCATGGTGCGCTCGCGGCCGTTTCGCTAGCTCGATATACACCAAAACTGGTACTGCGCGACGCGACTGTATTACCAGCACGAATGGCAGGTGTTAAATGTCACACTAATGGCGTAATGAAATGCGACGCTCCTGGTGTACGCTTCCGTTCATTCGGTTAACAGGGCATATACCAAACTGCTATCGCATGAGATGAGTGCGTTAGGAACATAAATAACGAGTCATGCATTGCGTATACCTGAATACACGTTCCATCAGCATGGTATATGCCAGAACGTACACGCATCCGTGCATAAGAAAGGTGCGACATATAATGAACTAAATGTCACGGCACAAACAACTTCATTTGCTTCAAAGACAAACAATGCCGCGTATGCATCGATTTGCATGCCTGCTTCGCGTTACACGGATTTCCTACAGTGCGTGGGATCTGCCGAACCCTTCCCCGCCCCTTCTTTTCCCCTAATCCGTCCCGTAACACAAACGACGCTCTATGTGCACCACGACGTAGCATTCTTCCCGAGAAAGTGGCGAGCATCCAATTTGCAAGCTGCGCAATTCAAAACAGGCCAGATTGCACGGTCATTCTCAAGGCGCAAATACAAAAGACTCCCCAAATGGCGTAATATTTCTACAAAAGACTTCTTAACTGGCGTGATATGTCTGCAAAAGATTCCCAAAATGGCGTAATATTTCTACAAAAGACTCCCCAAATGGCGTAATATATCTACAAAAGACTCCCCAAAACGGCGTAATATTTGTACAAGACTCCACAAATGGCATAATATTTCTACGAAAGACTCCCCAGCTGGCATATTTTACAAAAGACTCCCCAAATGGTGTAACATTTGTACAAAAGACTCCACAATGGCGTAATATTTCTACAAAAGACTCCCCAAATGGCGTAATATTCCTATAAAAGACTCCCCTAATGGCGTAATATTTATACAAAAGACTCTCAAAATGGCATCATATTTCTTTAGTGTATACGTGTCCAGCACTCGCAACGCACCGCTGCGCGTATAGAGCCCCTCCTTGTCCAAGGCTAGAGGCATGCGACCGCGAAAAGGTCCCGCCGGGTTCACGGGAAGCGCCCACCTCGCTGCGCACGGCGGCGACTTTGACCCAGTTTTCTCTTTCTTCCTTTCGCCGCAGCCGCCGCCATCTTTCTTCCTCGGCCAATTTATATCACTGCTTTCTTATCCCCCTTTTTTTATATTCTCGCTCTCTCTTGCACTGAAAGTGCGTCACATCCCCAAAGAAGCCCTGCCCAGTCATTTTTCTCGACCCTCTTGCCCTTCCTTGCTGTGCTGCAGACGCGCGATTAGTCCGCCGAGGGTGATGCTGCACGGCCCACGAACCTTTTCATGAAAACAGGTCTAACACTTGAATCAATCAACAAGGAAGCTGCGTCAGTAGACATTTCAGATATATATATATATATATATATATGGGAAAGAAGTGTATACACTCCCACGTTCAAATTCACATATATACCCAATACAATAATGTCGCTGGGGGGGGGGGGGGGGATAGCCGCCGCTGTAGTAGCTCAGTGGTAGAGCATCGAACGCGTTATTCGAAGGTCGCAGGTTCGGTTCCTGCCCACGGCAAGTTATCTTTTCACCCACTTTTCTTTCTTCACACTTACATTACAATTTGGTCTAATAACTTCCCCTATACTTTCCTTGGCATTATTGTCGCACCACCGATCACAATGGTGATCAGGAAATCCGACAGCAGTCCCAAAACAACATTATCTGTATAACTTGATACGAGTGTTGAGCAACGAGATCCCTGTCGAAAACTCAAGATATGAGCGCGTAGCTGGCTTAGGGCAAATATTTAAAGCAATAAAGCACTTTTTTAAGCCGCGAAAGGGACAGTGAAAAAAAAATTGTGTCGAAGCGAATATCATGGGCACATGTCTCGCACACTGTAAGATACCAGAGGAACAGTAAAATAAATTCAACTAGTAACTGGAGTGTCAAGTCTGAGGCCAAACTACTGCATGCGCACATATAATAAATGGATGTACACAAAAAATAATCAAATAAATGAAAAAGAAACGACGATATGGGTTGGGGGCATTTAACGCATTATTGTGATAGACAATGCTACATAGAAAGGAAACTAACACGTCCAACGCTTTCGTTGATGCCTCAGTGCAAAGTGTTGAAGTTGTTAATGAGGTAGGACTCGCAAACTTCTCGGTCATGACGAGTTATAAACCCAGACTGTCATATAGTGGCCTTGATATTTTCAAAAGAACGTCCTGGCATCTGGACATGTTTTGACAGTGGAAGATGAGGAAGGTTAGAAGCGTGGGCTCTGTGGTTGTTAAAACGTAACCTGAATGATGTTTCGGCATGTCCAATGTATTGCATGCGGCAAATGCATGGAGCACTCAAGCATGTAGATAACGTTAGCAAGTGAAGCCTCCATTTCATTTCAACGCGCAAAGACAAGAACTCACTGCAGCTCTGGATAGACTGGACGATCGGCCTTTGTCGAAACAAAGGATTCTGGGTCATTAGCCGAGCCCATCCTCAGCCCAGAAGGCTTTGAAAGCTTTGCTGCGCTTTTTGCGGACAACTGGCCTCAGAGACAGACCTCAGTGTCTTATACTCTTTGATGTTGCCTTTCCTCTGTCGCAATTTTTTTTGTAATTTCTCTCTCTCTTCGGAACATTTCTTTTTAACATCTTTCATTCCCCTCACCCCTTTCCCCAGCACAGGGTAGCCAGCCGGTCTGAGAACTGGCTAACCTCCCTGTCTTTCCGCTTAATCTTTCTTCCTCTTCCTCCTTTTCGAAGTCTCCGTTGATATTTAAGGAAAAGTTTGAGGCGGTGCTTGTAGCGGTATGGGTACTTGAAATGTGCGGGCAAACCTTGCAGCGGAGCTTATTGCAAGGATGCCAACCACTGTAGAGTTGGACCGATTAGTTATTTTCGATTACGTTAATGTATCATGCAGGTTGCGTGATTTGCGGTAAACTACCCTCGATGGTTCCGTAAAAATATTTTTAAGCGATCACTTTGTTGCAAGATGTTGTGGTGTGTGTTTTTTTTTAATATTGGCCACATTAGGAACCGAAGCTGAATGCGTATAAGGATGAGGTTAACACTGTTACGTGAAGCGTTTGCTGATCGTTTGTCGCTTGTGAGCAACTGTTTACGATCGATGTTGTCAGCCTTCTTGAGGGCGTCCTCTATGATTCCCCTCGGGTATTCTCGCCTCGCAAGTGCGCCTCGTAAGTGCACCTCGTATAGATCTTCGCAGTTGCGCGCGAATCAATTGTTATCGGAGCAGATGCGTTTGAATCGAATGGCCTGACTATATGAAATGCTGGTTTTGCAGTGTTTGATTGATTGATATGTGGGGTTTAACGTCCAAAAACCACCGTATTATTATGAGAGACGCCGTAGTGGAGGGGTTTTTGCAGTGTTTCATATGACTACTATGAAAATTAAGATGCTGATGTGTATCGGTTGGTTTCCTATATAGTTTGGTCGTCCATTTTCGATTGCACAGTGTCAGTGTGACGTCAAGAAAGTTGATACTGGTGTCCGAGTACGAGTGCGAGAAGGATATGTTTGGGTGGGCATTATTATAACCGCCGATGAAAGAAAGAGACTGGGATTCACCACGGTGCCACATTAAAAATATATCATCGATAAAACGTTTGTAATAAATAAAAAGGCTTCATTCAAATCGCGACTAGTAAGAAAATCGCGTTCTATAAGGCCCATAAAAATATTTGCGTAATTCGGGCCTATTCTTGTGCCCACGGAAGTGCCGCTAACTCGAACGAAGTGTTGCCCGTTGAACTCGAAATTGTTTAGTTCGAGAATAATTTGAGGAGTCAATCGTTTTGTCGGGGTCAGACTAGCTATACGCCTGTACAACAGCACGGATACCATCAGAATGGGGAATACTAGTGTAAAAAGAACGAACATCGAGTGTCACCAAAAAGGACCCATCAAGAACGTCTAAATCAATGGCATCATTCAGATAGTGGTTTGTGTATTTAAAGTACGAGGGAAGTGAGACCGGAATGGAAGAAATAAGGGTATCAACGAAGCATGACAGGTTTTCTGTCACCATACCTATACCGGGCAAATCGGTCTACCGGGATTGTTTTCTTTACGAATTTTGGGTAAGGTGTAGAACCTACCTGCTACCGGGCTTAGTGGAATCAGCGTACGTAATGCAGACTGAGCGATTTTGTTTTCCTTTACAAGATCTGCAACAACATCACTGACAATACGTTTGAATTTTGCTGTCGGGTCGTCTGTGTCGGATCAAGTTGCAGTGTCTCTGGGCTTTACCAATATAGCTGTCGGCATTCATTACCACTACTGCACCACCTTTATCTGCCGCATTAATTACTATATCATCGCGGCTAGTCAATGCTTTGATAGCCTGAGCCTCTTTAAAGGTGACATTACGGCGGCAGGGCAAACGCGTTTTGTATGCTTGAATTATATCATCCTGTACCGCTCGTATGTATAAATCGAGGCATTTGTCCCGTAGAGTGGGTGGTGTCCAGTGTTTACCAGACGGTAACGTGGAGCTGGTTTTTTACTTGGGTGGCGATTCAAAATGTATACTCGCGCAATCGCATGTTTCTTTCATACTGATTGATATGTGGGGTTTAACGTCCCAAAACCACCATATGATTATGAGAGACGCCGTAGTGGAGGGCTCCGGGAATTTCGACCACCTGGGTTTCTTTAACGTGCACCCAACATGTTTCTTTCAAAGTTATGAAGATCGGCGATGGGCGTGAATTCATTGTAGCCGCCAGTTGCGCGACATAAGTTTGACCCCAGCGACAGAACATCAGATTCTTCGAAGCTTAATTGATGACTGGACAAATTCACTATATTCGCAAGTTGTTTGGTATGCTTTTCAGGGTCAGCAACACTTCCATGCGATTCGGAATACAAAGCAACGGATATGTCATCCCGAACCATTTTCCTTTTTTCTATATATACCTCCATCCCTCCAAGCGTCCATTTGTCCGTACGTCCATGCTTCTGTCCATCCGTTTGTCCGTCCATGCTTCCATCCGTACGTCCGGCCGTCCATGCTTCCGTCCATCCGTGTTTCTGTGCGTGCTTCCGTTCGTCCATGCTTCCGTCCGTACCTCCATCCGTCCGTACGTCCATGCTTCTGTCTACCTGTTTGTCCATCCATGTTTCCATCCATCCATCCGTCCGTCCGTAAGTCAGTCTATACGTCCGTATATGCTTCCGTACGTCTGTGGGAGAAGCGTCCATCCGTCCGTCTGTCCATGAGTCCGTCCATCCATGCTAGCGTCCGTTAATGCTTCGGTTCGCCAGTTTGCCCATCCATCTTTCCATCCGTCCATGCGTCCGTCCGTCCATGCGTCCGTCCGTCTATTCGTCCGTGCTTCCGTCCGTCCGGACACATGGACAGACAGACAGATACTTTGCTCCACTCATCATCATTCACTCCATGGATATGCTGTAATTTTTTTTCTTCTTGTCAACGTACAATTTCGCTACCTATCAAAATGAAACGATCGTGATCGAGGAAACCGAACCCTCGACATTTTTGCAAAAGCCGCCCGACGCGCACAGCCACGAGAAACCGCCACGGCGGTGGTGAGTGCATCTCCGCGCAACAGCGACATCATTTGCCAGCTCCCCCACACAGGCGCGTCGCCATCAACGATGGCTTTACACGACACGCGAACGAAGAGGCAGGTGGCAAAAGCGAGGTAACGAAAAATAAAGGAGAGAGTGCCGTCGTAATGAAGCGGTATTCTGGGCACGTCGATGAAGGGAACCCTTCTCCTGCCTCATCAGAGACTGTGGAACAATTACGAGCCAGACAGAAGAGGGATTCGAAAATGCGGGGGGGGGGGGGGGGGTCAACTCAAATGGTACTTTACCCGCCCCCTCTCCTTCACCAGGACCCCACGCAGTGGTGAACACACACGTCATCGCGCGAGCCTGAAAGTAACCAAGCAGCGGCGCCAAAAGGCGAAAGAGCGATCAGGTTATCTTCAGAGACAAAGAGGTTGGGGTGTGGAACGGGGACAAACAAAAGAAGTGGCGAGATGCTGACGTAACCAACCACCTCCCAGAAAATGGGACATCTTAACCATAGGAGATCACAGGGTTCTCCTACGGAGGAGGAGGGGGGTGGGGGCAAATGTTCAACGTACACGGTTTTTTTCTAAGATGACTTCACTTTGCCATACAAATCTCCGGAGGCAACTCTGAGCAATTGCGAAGCCCAGCAGATACTGACAAGGTGTTTTATTTTGACAATGAAGTTAGTTTCACTATGGCGCACCTAGCTACATCGACGCTATAGCTTGACATCGAGCTGCAGTACTAATTCTGGCGACTTCTCTCAGGGGCATGTAGGAAAGGGGGGGGGGGTGTAGTGATTCTTAAAATAGGAGAAAAGAAGACAGAAGTGTTTCTGGAATTGTCTGCTGCTGCTAAGTACGACAGCTCAGCCGTAGCTCACGGGGGAATGGGATAAGGAAGGATTAAAAGGGATATAGTGAGAAGTGAAGGAAAAAAAAAAAGGATTGGGACACGGTCGAAGAAGTCCGAGGACAGGGCGCCACTCGGCGAGAGCTTCACGGCGTCAGGAGATCGCGGACGGCGGGCCAATCAGCGAGAGCTGACGTCAGAGATCGCGGGGGCACAACCATTCGGCACGGAATGCAGCAAGCGAGTCGACTTCACTCAGCAGTATAGCTAGTTGTGATGATGTCAAGTATCGAAACTTCTAAAAATGGCCGCTCATCACCAACCAAGCCAGGACAAGGCATCTTGCGGGAGTACGAGACAAAAAGCGCATACGGTGTTGTGTGACGTTGGGGTGCCGCAGAAACAGAAACTACGTGGATGGTATTTCGTAAGTGTTCTAGCTTTTTTGGGGGGGAGGGGAGGGGGGAGGCCACACGTGATTGGTCGAGGCTATTGTGACGGTCAAGACGTGAGAGTAGCCACAAAATTTGCACAAAAGGGGCGAAGAGACTTTGGAACGGGTTTAGGCGTCGTTCTGTCGATAGATTACTTACAAAGCAGTCTCCGGACCACGCGGATTGAATTAACACGCAAGTTTTCGAGTCAGGAAAATCGAAATAGCCGATTTCGTGCCTAGATTACCCCCCCCCCCCCTTCATATCGCCTAAAGTTATCATTGAACGACTTGTCAAGTTGAGACACAACCTAGCATCCACTCAAGACATTGACGCAAATACATGGCTAAAGTCATCCGGCTCTGCAATTTCAAGCTGCGAGAAAAAAAAATGTCTGTCAATACTGATGTTGAGCTCTATTATTTCTATATTTGTTTACGCGTTGAAAGCATTTTCCTATTCTCCCAGCTCGCTTACTGGCTGTTTGCACCCTCCCGTTGTTTTGTTCAACCCCGGCCCCGTTTTTTGATAGAACGCTTACTAAATAGCCCCCCTATAGCTTTCAGAAACATGCTGTAATTGCTTTCTCGGGCTGCGCTCACGCTTAGCAGTACATTTTCATCGAGGGCTGCCTTTTGACCTGACGCAAGAAAACGAGAAATGAAAATGTACGTGTCAGTATCCCCTTCAAGACGCCTCAATGCCAATCTCCAAGGCGGCGCCGGGATTAGACACACACTGAGGCGGAAGACTACAGATATCAGACGCGCGGAAGTCAAAGGGTTTACGGTATAAAGCCATAAAGGGGGAGGGGACGGGGGCGCACTGTTTATTATTACAAACTACTGACCATAACTACTGACTACTGAGCAATGGAAAGAAAAATGGTAGGTGTAACCTTAAGAGACAAGAAGAGAGCAGAGTGGATTAGGGAACAAACGGGGGTTAAGGATATCATAGCTAAAATAAAGAAGAGGAAATGGACATGGGCCGGGCATGTAGCGCGTAGACAGGATAACCGCTGGTCGTTAAGGGTAACTAACTGGATTCCCAGAGAAGGGAAGCGGGTTAGGGGGAGACAGAAGGTTAGGTGGGCAGATCAGATTGAGAGGTTTGCGGGTATAAATTGGCAGCAGCAAGCACAGGACCGGGTTAACTGGCGGAACATGGGAGAGGCCTTTGTCCTGCAGTGGACGTAGTCAGGCTGATGATGATGATGACTGACCATAACGATGACGCCCTTCCCCTCTAAAAATATAGAAGTCCTTACCCTATCGAAAAAAATCAGGGCAGGGTTCTTTTCTCCCTTTCTTAGCATTGCGCAATACCCCATCCTGACTTTTTTGTTTGTTTTTCCCCTCCACGTCGGAAATCGGACCTTAATCAACCACGTTTAGCAGGGCAGCACTTTCCTACAGGCTACAAAGACGGTCATGCACTCCTATTCGGACAACAACGGTATACGGCAACGTGAAACGACACATCACCTGATACCGAATCACATGCCGCGACGCCCGCCCACCTTATAGATCACCGATGTTAAGCACAGCCTGACGATAGTTATAGCGCGAGAACAAAACGACGACACAGAGACAAGAAGGACACGAAAGACACGAGCGCTAACTTCCAACTGAGTTTATTGCGCAGAGCACGAAAGTGTATAGAGGAGACAGTAACCATGTGATAAAAACCATATGGCACAAAGAGCAGAACATGAGTAAGGGAAAAAACAAAGACAAACAACACCAAAACAAAAGCACTGAAAAACGGCGAAGAAAAATCTATAAGAAAACGAAACAGAAAGGTAAAGATAATATAACTACCTGCCCACACCTTTACCTTTCTGTTTCGTTTTCTAATAGATTTTTCTTTGCCGTTTTTCAGTACTTTTGTTTTTGTGCTGTTTGTCTTTGGTTTTTTTTTTCTTACTCATGTTCTGCTCTTTGTGCCATATGGTTTTTCTCACATGGTTACTGTCTCCTCTATATATTTTCGTGCTCTGCGCAATGAACTCAGTTGGAAGTTAGCGCTCGTGTCTTTCGTGTCCTTCTTGTCTCTGTGTCGTCGTTTTGTTCTCGCGCTATAACTATCGTCATGCCATACCAACCAGCCCAAGCTGCCACACTTCTAAGTTACAGGGCACGACATGAAAGAGTGCTCGACGCTTCTCGCTCAACACACTATACGCTACCACAGGATGTTCGATAAAGCAACGTTTCTACTATACAGTGGCAGCGCCCTTCCCCACAACCTCTGAGGTGTACGCTAACCACCAAACGGGCCGCACGACGAGTCACCGCTAAAACGTTGGAGCGCCGTTAAATGTTGTCGCAAGCGGAAGGAAGGCCACGCACGATGAGGAAATTCACCCTTCAACCACCCTGCAGCGTATATAAGCTAGTGCCCGCTACACGCCTTCACATGCTCGCCGTCCCTGAGGCTACAAGGGGACGCGCTACGGCTGATAACGATAGCCACAGAACTCGTCGAGAAGGGTCTTCCCGGAGGAGTGTATACCGTTATCTGAAACGGCAGGCAGGTCGGGGCAGCCGCCTGATTGCCTATCGCCGCGCGGCCGTTAAAAGACGAAAGAACTGCCGGAGAAGAGATAGCCGAGATAAGAAAGCCTTGACCCACTATCAGTTGCCCCGTGCATGACGTCATGTTGGCGGGAGGGGGGTACGAAGCGCGTGCATTTTCGCGCGAAGTGCGCAGCCACGACCTCAGCCAAAGCTAGAAATGAGAGAGAAAGAAAGAGAGAGAGAGAGGAAAGAGAGAGAGAGACAGAGAGAGAGATGTCTTACAGAGATCGGGTAAAAGCCATACAAGGACATCATCATCAGCTTCACTACGCCAAGGCAAAGGCCTTTCTCATGTTACAACAATCAACCCCATCCTGTGCTTGCTGAGCAAACGTTATCCTGGCAAACTCCGTCATATCGACAGCCCTTATTAATTCATCCAGTAAGCAGTGATTAATGATTAAGGTGAAGTGGTAAAGAGGCATACTATACTTGCGACTGGCGATATCATCCATGCGGGCATCGAAAAAAGAAAGAAAGAAAGAAAGAAAGAAAAAAAAAGAAAGAAAGAAAGAAAGAAAGAAAGAAAGAAAGAAAGAAAGAAAGAAGAAAGAAAGAAAGAAAGAAAGAAGTAGCGCGCAATGTTCGCAAGAAAAAAAGGTGAAAAAAATTTTTCATCCATTCACTGACAAGCGCCGAGGAGAAGTCAACACTGAAACTTAAAAGACAAAAGGCGATTCCTGTGGTTTTGCGAGCGAGAACACCAATATACGAGTACGACACATACCATGAAAAGCGACAACCAAACGACAATTCAGCCAAGGAATGCACAGGGGACATTATTTCTTGTCTTTGGAGTATTTATGACGTAGACTCAATTGAATTAGAAGTGCATGCCGGAGAGAGCACCTTTCCCGTCGGTGGGAACCAAACCAGCAACCTTCAAGCTTGGTTGCGTGTTCGGATCCCGCAGTGGCAAGTGCGGTTCCTCCATCTTTCGAAGTGCGGGGGCACGCTCCGCACTACTTTCTGACAATCTTGGTGTTTCTTTAACCACCACCTAATGTTGTAGGACGATGGGCTCAGATTTGGATGCACGTTAAAGAACCCCAGGTGGTCAAAATTTCCGGAGCACTCCACTACGACGCTTTCTTTCATAATCATATGGTGGTTTCGGGACGTTAAACCTCACATAATAACGACCGTTCAATCTGCGTCACTGCAACTATTCACCGACTTAAGGGATACAGAAAAGAAAAAAAAAGAATGTTTCTTATACTAGTAAATCACATCCCACATTCCCAAAATGTCAGCGCTCATAAGACGCTTGAAAAGAGAGAAAACGCGCTAAAAGATTATGAGCGAAATTCCCGCTTCGAACACTCCGACGACGTAATTTCGACGGCGCCTACTGAATATTATGTGTAGTTCCTAATCAGTAAAAAAATGAAGTGTATTAACACGTAAGGGGGGCGAAAGTTTCACACAGACCTAGGACGTCAAGTTTCTGCGAATTTCGTTGAGCCAACGTCGCTAGACATGCGAGAAATACACTTCGAAATCCGTGATGTCAAACGCGGAGATTTCGGGGTTTTTTTTTTTCTATATTGACAGACCTATAGGGATGGTGGAATTAAGAACACAATAGGTCTATCCACCACGCCGCGTGTAACAGTTACGGCGCACGGCTGACCTAAATAAAGGTCACGGGTTCGAACGCCGACGCGTCAGTCGCATTTTATTGAAGGCGAAATGGGGCACTGAAATGTCACTGCCCCATGTATAGGGCCGGTGAAATGTCAGTGCACCTTAAAGAACATCACATGGTCGAAACTTCTGTAGCCCACCACAACAGCGTCCCTCGTAATTATATCGTGGTTTTGGGACATAAGGCGCCAGACACTATTATTATTATTATTATTATTATTATTATTTAAGGCCCACAGTACGTTACTGGAGGCCGCGGTGTTCAACCAGGTATGGAACTAGAATACGAGCCCATTATGTCCCAACCTATTTCAATGTACTACCTCCCAGCATTTTCGCACAAAAACCATATACAAATTAAAGAAACTGCTACGGCGTATCTGTCTACAATTGTAATGCATGTCGTGTGTTATTTCATATACACTCATTTGCAAGCACGATGCTGCACAATCATCCAGTGTGGTACTTTGCTTAAGAAATATTTGCTATATAATTATGTTCTTTTTTTCCTTTATACCTTTTTCACTTTCAATTGCTGTAACTATTTTACAATGCTTGTAACTATTGCTTGTATGCCCTGTTGTTTCTAATCTTATATGCACGCTGTTTGTTTGTCCTATCATCCCGCTTAGGCAATGAAACACAATCTTTTAACGCGTGCAGTTTGTTTCGCTGTCTGCCAGGCTCTGCCATTCAAGCCACCAATTGGCTTTGGCAAGCCTAGTCACATGTACTGTTTTATTTGAAGAAATAAAAGGTATTATTATTATTATTATTATTATTACTATTATTATTATGAGTACAATTTGTCCATCTAAACCGATTCACTGTTCCACATAAGTAATGACCCTTTCCTCGACGTCGTAGGTATAGTGCATATCCACCACTAGGGAGACGCCGCATCTGCGACCGAGTTCCGCCATCTGTTCTCCGCCAGACGCTCCCTGTTCGCCCTCAGACAGTTCAGCGCCGTTCCCGAGAAGGTGCCGTTAAGCGCGCGCGCCGAGACGACAAACCCGCGGTCCCGAAGCGCACCGAGCCGAAAATCACCATGACAATGGGCGCGACAGCGGAGACACGTCCCGTCACCCAACGTTGCCGTCACCCTCCCATTTCACTCTTCCCCGTCTCGACGCAACCTCGTTCACAAAGACATGCACATGCGCAGAGGCAAACAACAGACGCGCGCGCCGCCGCAGAGATGAATTTGTCACGCACACCCCAACAAAAGAGTAACAACGCGGGAGGGAGAGAAAAAAGGTAGGAAGCGCCAGGCGTCGCGCGCGCCGACGGCTGCACGCGTTTTCTTTCTCCTTTTTTCCCTAGAACAGACGCCGGAAAGGGAAGAAAGGAAAGAATGGCGAACGCAGCGCCCCGTCGCGCCAGATCCGTGCAGCGAACGCCGGCGGAGTCGGGAATCAGTGAACGATACTAGTACGAGGAGGGGGGAAGTTTTAATTGTCGGATTTAAACGGGTCGCCTTTGATATATCCAATTATTTACTAAACGTGCCCTTGTGTAGGTCCTTGTCCTTGTGTAGGCTCACGCAAACATAAAACAATAAAAATAAACGATAGCATACAGACAGCTTTCGGATCAAAATATCAAACAAAAAGAGCGAATACACACAGAAAAACAAATAAACGCTAAATAATAATAATAATAAAAAGGCAAGACGAGACTTGTAGAATGAGAGCGAAGTGAATATAGAATATACACAACTATGCGGAAGGCTTCCTGAAAGACGGAAAAAGGTAGAATCTCTACATTGTGCAAACCTGTGTTCATTAAGACAGCGCAAAGCTCAGATACAACGACTGTGGACTTCGAAAAACATGAAGGCAAAGAAAGTTAACATTGTGTAGAGACTGTATTCTTTGAATTGTAGTGTTCGAGGAAGCTGGCGGGTACATGAAATGATCGATTCTCTCTGGTTAGTAATAATAATAATGATTGATTGATCTGTGTGGTTTAACGTCCCAAAACCACCATATGATTATGAGAGACGCCGTAGTGGAGGGCAGTAATAATAATAATGATAATACTTGTTGGGGTTTAACCTCACAAAACCACAACATTAAGAGAGAGGCCGCAATGGAGGGCTCCGGAAATATCGACTACCTGGTACTCGTTAAAGCGCACTGCCGTCGCACAGTGCGCAGTTGTCTCGTATCTCACCTCTACAAAAATACGACCGCC
This sequence comes from Rhipicephalus annulatus, assembly GCA_013436015.1. Classification (NCBI taxonomy): domain Eukaryota; kingdom Metazoa; phylum Arthropoda; class Arachnida; order Ixodida; family Ixodidae; genus Rhipicephalus; species Rhipicephalus annulatus. The sequence continues at coordinate 55,314 of WOVY01001637.1, read as the reverse complement.
GCGGCCGGCATCCTTTCACAAACAAACCTCGCCCTTATCTCGCGTTTTCCTTGTCGGTTGTGTGTCCCTAGCGCACTTGATGTACAATGTAAGCCAGCAGCAATAAACCAACTTGCAGTCATATTTTACCGCACTGTTACCATTTTAGTGCACTTAAGACGTACACCGAAAGTACATAAGCAAAAAAAGTCACATCTATGCCGCAAAAGCGAAGCAATGAACGCGATAGCAACAAATTGGAAGGTCACTCACAGAATGGCAAGCAGATCGAAACGTGCCCCGCGTTTTTTCACGCACCAATAACGCACGAAACTTACTCACGGGTACAGATGAACGCTAATAAGCGTCTCAGTTGTCACTAGGCTATGTCTGGAAAGCGGGCGCTTTTCGCAAACGGAGACTGTGCAGCGATTGCAGTGACCTTTGTGCGCCCGTTAAGTACAACAGAATCGTTCCGGCGAAACCCAAAGGCTAGCCAAGACGTACGATACTCCCCACCACGAGATAAGGTCGCGCGATCGAGCGTCCGCCTCCCCCCCCCCTTTCTCCGTGGGGCAAAGTGCGGGGCAAAGTACGCGTGGGAGATGAGAGCGCGCACCGCGGCGTCGTGACTATGTGACGACGCGTTCTCTGCGTACATCTCACCACTGAGTTTTCTAAAATTAACAAGAGATGACTCTGGCGCTGCGTTCGTTCTAGGGAGCCTTCATGTGCGCGCGTCTCCGTGTTTTAGGGTGGTGACAACTTCGATCATGGTTGCTCACAACTGGCTAAAACGGCCGTCATACTTGACGGGCCGCCAAGTTAGTTCCAGCGTTTCCGTCAATTCGGACAAGTCGGGAACCGGTACATTTATTTTTATTTTATTTCAATATACTGCAGACCCGGCCCAAGTAGGAGTGGTAATACAGAAAATTATTACAATTCTGTCGAAAGTGACGATCTCATTTAAAAAAACACGACAAAAAATCAGTTTAAAGCTGGATGGTTGTTAACAGTTTCAAAGATACATAATTTATATCACACGCGAGCATAATACAAAAATGGAATACACTAACCAGAACAAAAAAAATATTGCTGATTTCTTGAGCAAAAGATTTTACCGTTTCACAGTTCACCGTGTATGACGGTAGACTATTCCAGTATGCTATTGATGATGGGAAAACAGAGTCTTTATGAACGTCATTGTGACTTTTAGGCAGTCGTGTTGTCTTGTTGTGGCTAGTTTCTGAGTAGTGTCCGAAGAGTTGAAGGCGATGTTTCGTTCCGGCTATTTCGTAATGCTCATTAAACAGATGACACAGAAATTTCAAGTCTGAAAATCCTCACACCCCGTGTCCAGATGTTTGCGCATTGCGGCACGAAGCACCCAGGCACTCTCACTCCAAGGCTCTTGTATAGTATCATTTAGCGCGAGGATGGCGTCACAGCAGGCGCTAGATCCAGAGCGACGCGGTAGACGCAGCTCACACCGCAGCTTGCTCACCCTCGCTGGTGAGGGCGCAGGAACGCTTGTCCGCGAGAACCAACATGGCGCTTGTTGCCATGGAAACCGGTACTGGCAACATTGTGCTTTAGCGGGCGGCGGCAAGTGGTGGGTCAAAGGCTGACACCACCCTAAAACACGTTCGTTCAGCCCACCATGGGAATGCTGAGTAGTACAGCCATTCACCTTATCTACGTGCTTGCGGGCTTCGAGTGCACTCGTGGTTTCGTTTATTTGTGCGTTTTGGTTCGAATAAAAGAACGGACCGTTACGAACTTCACGAACGGATTTTGAATTGGTCAGCCCAAAAGGTTAAGGCGCTAAAGCTCAGTTTCTGAACATTTGCCGATTGCCGTTCCAGGACAATGCAGCTCCAAGCCACGCGAAGCCCAACGGCAGCGACAGTACGAAAACTAGACACATTCGTATACTACATACCCATCATTCCCATGCTCACTGAAGCGTCGTGCGTTGCGGCTACGCTAGACACTAGCGCTTCAGTTCCCTCTAGTGTATTTACAGGAAACTCTATACATGCATCGCGCCACGGTGTTCGCAGTACGTGGTGCGACGAATAGGGGGCGCCCTCTGCGAGGTATAACTAAAGTCCCTAGATGAAACAAGATCTAGGGACCTTAGGTATAACTAGGTATACCCATACACACGAGGGGGCTCGCACGCCGCACAAGCGCGGCAACGTACTGCGCACAACAAATACGCGAATCCGGGCTAAACATGCCAAACGGCGCGCAGCGAAAAGGAAGCATAATGCACGCATGAATGCACCTCAACGGCGGGGATCGTGCGAGTATAATATAAACGCGCCGTTAGGGTGCAAATTCGAAGAACCGCGCGCGGAGTGACAGATGTAAAATGTCAACAGGTGGCAGATATTCATTTTGCTTTGTACTTTTTTTTCTATGACGTTCCCGTTGTAGAATATCACGTGCTGGTATGCCCACAGCAGCCTCTGCCTCTATGCGCACGTCATGAAAAAAAATAAATGAAGAGATAACAAGACAGCCCGCTCGCGTCACATACGCCATTCGTATGTCGCGTTGACGGGCATGCATACGCGAAAGAAAGATTAATGAAAATGTAGTTGACATCCATTATAGCGGGATTTGTGTCAGCCTTTCCGGTTGTTGTGGGTCGCATTCGTGCGAGCTTGAAGGGACACATTTTCTTTTTTTTTTGCGGGTGCAAATGTAAGCCACCGGCTTGACTGTACACAAGACCGTGACACAGGAGCTAAAGGGAGAAAAAAAAAGGGGGGGGGGTGGCTGTCAATCAAGCTGACGCCCCTACGATTTTTTGGGGGAAAGGTATAGAATACGACACGCAGCAAGAAAAAAAAATGTTGGAGGTGCGCGGGATTATAGGGTGAATTACATGTGTACACAGGGGAACACCCTTTTTTTCGAGGGAGAGGCCGAATAATAGAAAACAGTGCGCTGTATTCTGAGAGTTTTGAACTTGACGATTAAGCCTCGTGTTAGCGCACGTCAAGCGTGAAAATGGTGACGATCGAGTTAGACATGCTCAGGGAGGATTAAACAAAAATAGCTGGAGTGGAAGCTCCCGCAATGCCTTGCCAGAAGAAGTGAAGCCAGCTTTTGCCACCGCCAAGATGGCGGAAACATGCTCTTTTCTGATAGTGCCCACTTAAAAATCAAGTTGCTTTGATATGTTACGTAAGTGCTACGTTAGTCCTATATTAAAAGATAGTTCTTCCCGACGAAATAACGCATAGAAACGAGTATGGATGACTGAATCTTCAAAGAACCTTGCCTCCAATTAGAGGCTCACTAAGGAAATCTAGTAACTGTAAGACGCACTTGGAGCACTATGTGACACGAAAAAGTTCCCACATTAAACTCGTTGGGCGTTCGAGGGAAACGCTTCGTTTTTAATCGCTGAACGGTGATACCTTATCATGCCCCTAGTAAGATGGCCGCCGCAGCCGCCATCTTTCCAGAGGAACGGACTCACTTCTGCGCAATTATTTCCACTCCAGCAATTTTTTTTTAAATCCTCCTTGGACATGATCCACTGACTTTGTTTGAAACTGGGTGCTTTACGTATTTGGACTAATGTTATAAAATAACGCTACACGACGCCCGCATGCACGCGCACAGACCTCTGGTATCAGTTCACCGCGGTGGTGAGGCGGTCACGGTTCCGGGCTGATGGACCGAAGGTCGTGGGTTGGATCCCGGTTTCGGTTGCATACAATTTCGATCGGGGGAAATGTTAGAGACCCGTGTACTGTGCTAGTGAACACTATAGGTAGTCGAAAGATTTTGGTACCTAAAACCCCAGACACTATTATATAAGACGTACCCTAGCTCGAAAGACTTTGCTAGCGAATCAAGACTCGTTTACGAAGGCCAAGCCGCGAAGAAAGGAGAAGAGGGGGGGGGGAATCACAGCATACCCACGGAGTGAATGATGATGAGTGGGGCGATGCGCTGCAGCATTTCATCGCTAAACCGCGCACCATCCGCTAATATCACCCACTACGACACCATAGACGTGTCAAACACTGTACATATTTATACAAGAAATCTTATTATTCGTAAGTAATAGCTATACGTCACTTCGGTTCCCCCTTCATTATAACGACTTTATGGTCGGCGAAGTGGTGGATCGGTGATGGGACATAGTGGGATGTTTGCAAAGACGAAGTGTATATATAGTGGGCAGTTCGCAAACGTGGAACTACAAAGGTTGTCACGTAGAAACAAGGAATGGACACTGCGAAACAATATATGGTTGTTCAACGCGCACTTGGATACAAGTACACGACCGTCTTGCATTCATTATTGGCTACTTCTCAACAGTAATTGCTTTTATAGTCGGATAAGTGGTGAATCGGTGATGGGGCGTAGTGGGATGTTTGCAAGGTCAAAGTAGTGGGCAGTTTGCAAAGGTGGAACTACAAAGGTGGTCACGTAGAAACAAGGAATGGACACTGTGAAACAATATATGGTTCTTCAACGTGCACTTGGATACAAGTACACGACCATCTCGCATTCATTATTGGCTACTTCTCAACAGTATTTGCTTTTATGGTCGGATAAGTGGTGGATCGGTGATGGGGCGTAGTGGGATGTTTGCGAGGTCAAAGTAGTGGGCAGTTTGCAAAGGTGGAACTACAAAGGTGGTCGCGTAGAAACAAGGAATTGACACTGTGAAACAATATATGGTTCTTCAACGTGCACTTGGATACAAGTACACGACCACCTTGCATTCATTATTGGCTACTTCTCAACAGTATTTGCTTTTATGGTCGGATCAGTGGTGGATCGGTCATGGGGCGTAGTGGGATGTTTGCAAGGTCAAAGTAGTGGGCAGTTTGCAAAGGTGGAACTACAAAGGTGGTCGCGTAGAAACAAGGAATGGACACTGTGAAAAAATATATGGTTCTTCAACGTGCACTTGGATACAAGTACACGACCATCTCGCATTCATTATTGGCTACTTCTCAACAGTATTTGCTTTTATGGTCGGATAAGTGGTGGATCGGTGATGGGGCGTAGTGGATGTTTGCGAGGTCAAAGTAGTGGGCAGTTTGCAAAGGTGGAACTACAAAGGTGGTCGCGTAGAAACAAGGAATGGACACTGTGAAACAATATATGGTTCTTCAACGTGCACTTGGATACAAGTACACGACCATCTCGCATTCATTATTGGCTACTTCTCAACAGTATTTGCTTTATGGTCGGATAAGTGGTGAATCGGTGATGGGGCGTAGTGGGATGTTTGCAAGGACGAAGTAGTGGGCAGTTTGCAAAGGTGGAACTACAAAGATGGTCGCGTAGAAACAAGGAATGGACACTGTGAAACAATATATGGTTCTTCAACGTGCACTTGGATACAAGTACACGACCATGTTGCATTCATTACTGGCTACTTCTCAACAGTATTTGCTTTATGGTCGGATAAGTGGTGGATCGGTGATGGGGCGTAGTGGGATGTTTGCAAGGACGAAGTAGTGGGCAGTTTGCAAAGGTGGAACTACAAAGATGGTCGCGTAGAAACAAGGAATGGACACTGTGAAAAAATATATGGTTCTTCAACGTGCACTTGGATACAAGTACACGACCATCTCGCATTCATTATTGGCTACTTCTCAACAGTATTTGCTTTTATGGTCGGATCAGTGGTGGATCGGTCATGGGGCGTAGTGGGATGTTTGTAAGGTCAAAGTAGTGGGCAGTTTGCAAAGGTGGAACTACAAAGGTGGTCGCGTAGAAACAAGGAATGGACACTGTGAAAAAATATATGGTTCTTCAACGTGCACTTGGATACAAGTACACGACCATCTCGCATTCATTATTGGCTACTTCTCAACAGTATTTGCTTTTATGGTCGGATCAGTGGTGGATCGGTCATGGGGCGTAGTGGGATGTTTGCAAGGTCAAAGTAGTGGGCAGTTTGCAAAGGTGGAACTACAAAGGTGGTCGCGTAGAAACAAGGAATGGGCACTGTGAAACAATATATGGTTCTTCAACGTGCACTTGGATACAAGTACACGACCATGTTGCATTCATTACTGGCTACTTCTCAACAGTATTTGCTTTATGGTCGGATAAGTGGTGGATCGGTGATGGGGCGTAGTGGATGTTTGCGAGGTCAAAGTAGTGGGCAGTTTGCAAAGGTGGAACTACAAAGGTGGTCGCGTAGAAACACGGAATGGACACTGTGAAAAAATATATGGTTCTTCAACGTGCACTTGGATACAAGTACACGACCATCTCGCATTCATTATTGGCTACTTCTCAACAGTATTTGCTTTTATGGTCGGATAAGTGGTGGATCGGTGATGGGGCGTAGTGGATGTTTGCGAGGTCAAAGTAGTGGGCAGTTTGCAAAGGTGGAACTACAAAGGTGGTCGCGTAGAAACAAGGAATGGACACTGTGAAACAATATATGGTTCTTCAACGTGCACTTGGATACAAGTACACGACCATCTCGCATTCATTATTGGCTACTTCTCAACAGTATTTGCTTTATGGTCGGATAAGTGGTGAATCGGTGATGGGGCGTAGTGGGATGTTTGCAAGGACGAAGTAGTGGGCAGTTTGCAAAGGTGGAACTACAAAGATGGTCGCGTAGAAACAAGGAATGGACACTGTGAAACAATATATGGTTCTTCAACGTGCACTTGGATACAAGTACACGACCATGTTGCATTCATTACTGGCTACTTCTCAACAGTATTTGCTTTATGGTCGGATAAGTGGTGGATCGGTGATGGGGCGTAGTGGGATGTTTGCAAGGACGAAGTAGTGGGCAGTTTGCAAAGGTGGAACTACAAAGATGGTCGCGTAGAAACAAGGAATGGACACTGTGAAACAATATATGGTTCTTCAACGTGCACTTGGATACAAGTACACGACCATGTTGCATTCATTACTGGCTACTTCTCAACAGTATTTGCTTTATGGTCGGATAAGTGGTGGATCGGTGATGGGGCGTAGTGGGATGTTTGCAAGGACGAAGTAGTGGGCAGTTTGCAAAGGTGGAACTACAAAGATGGTCGCGTAGAAACAAGGAATGGACACTGTGAAAAAATATATGGTTCTTCAACGTGCACTTGGATACAAGTACACGACCATCTCGCATTCATTATTGGCTACTTCTCAACAGTATTTGCTTTTATGGTCGGATAAGTGGTGGATCGGTGATGGGGCGTAGTGGATGTTTGCGAGGTCAAAGTAGTGGGCAGTTTGCAAAGGTGGAACTACAAAGGTGGTCGCGTAGAAACAAGGAATGGACACTGTGAAACAATATATGGTTCTTCAACGTGCACTTGGATACAAGTACACGACCATCTCGCATTCATTATTGGCTACTTCTCAACAGTATTTGCTTTATGGTCGGATAAGTGGTGAATCGGTGATGGGGCGTAGTGGGATGTTTGCAAGGACGAAGTAGTGGGCAGTTTGCAAAGGTGGAACTACAAAGATGGTCGCGTAGAAACAAGGAATGGACACTGTGAAACAATATATGGTTCTTCAACGTGCACTTGGATACAAGTACACGACCATGTTGCATTCATTACTGGCTACTTCTCAACAGTATTTGCTTTATGGTCGGATAAGTGGTGGATCGGTGATGGGGCGTAGTGGGATGTTTGCAAGGACGAAGTAGTGGGCAGTTTGCAAAGGTGGAACTACAAAGGTGGTCGCATAGAAACAAGGAATGGACACTGTGAAACAATCTATGGTTCTTTAACGCGCACTTGGATACAAGTACACGACCATCTCGCATTTATGATTGACTACTTCTGAACAGTATTTGCTTTATAGTCGGATAAGTGGTGTATCGGTGACGGGGCGTAGTGGGATGTTCGCAAGGACGAAGTAGTGGGCATGCAGTTTGCAAAGGCGGAACTATCGGCGGTCGCGTACATGCATACAAGGGATGGACAGACCCACGCCCTTAGGGAGTTTCGCCCAGAAGACTTCCCCGCTATATACCCCGCCCGGACACGCTTACAGACGGTGTGTGTACACTTCAAGTCCCGCGAAACATCGTTTATCCTAATCGGACAGGCAAAGATGAAAAGCGAGGGAGAGTTGTAGAGTCTTTCGAACCAAGCTTGCCGAATGCGCACGCGAGAGAGAGAGAGAGAATGCTATACGCGGCATGACAAGCGGTCTCCTCTACAAGGCAGGAACACTACAGCACGCCGATTACCGATAAGCCCAGACAACAAGCAGACCGCTATCGAGAACGGCCACTCCAGATGGTCTCACGCCGTCGAGCAGCGAGCGAAATGAGCGCGGAGACTTCCTCCCGGTAGTAAACCGCTTTCTGGCTTTCCACGTATCCACCGCACTGATTCCAAGCTACTGATTCCATGCTACTGATTCTATGCTTGCTACTGATTCCATGCTACTGATTCAATGCACTGATTCCATGCACTGATTCCATGCTACAGCAGCAAACCGCGCTTATATTTTATTCACAAGAGAACACTTGAAGGCCCTCAATAAGACGCTTCAGGATATAGGGTATTTAGGTGTCACACACTTGACCGGGATCAGGGCAGATTCAGATTTGGTTCAATCCTGGATCAGGTACCTCCTCATCTAAGTGGACCCTGAGGTGTACCGAGTGCCTCAGGTGGGCTTTTAGATTATAGTTAGTGTCATACAAGCAGTTCTGACCACGATCAGAGCAGATCCGGATTAGGATCTATACTGATCAGGTGCTAACACATCTAAATAACCTCGGTGGGCCTGAAACGGATTGAGCCTAATCCATATCTGCCCTGATCGCGGTCCACCCAGGACGACGATTATAACACGCAGTATGCACCTCACCAAACTGTACTGCGTTTGCGTGGTCGTCGCCTCGTAGAAGAAAGAGCGCGCTGCATCCGTCTGCTGGGAAAGGCGAGCTTTTTGAAAAAAAAAAAAGAGTAGGCACTGACGTCACACAAACAGGGTGGCCCCCGTTTTCAAGTGTGATTCCATATTTGGCTACCCCTTTTTAATTGTTTTCTAAAAAGCTAAACTTGCTTTGTTTTTTTTAAGTAAATTTGTGTCCATTCATGCCGCAGCGTTCCAAAACGACGGCTTCAGCGACGTTACGCAACTCATCCATTAGTCACTCCGGTGTTCAAGCAGCGCTTAAGCGGTCCTATGATAGAAGATACAAATAAACGAGCTTTGCTGCAGCACAAGTACAGCTTATCACGGCAACACAGAAGCCGATCAGCGCTGTTTATTATTATCTATTATTAATATACCCTAAAGACCCGTTTCTGAACAACATAAAGAGCTTCAGTTGTACAAATTGATTGATATGTGGGGTTTATCGTCCCAAAACCACCATATCATTATGAGAGACGCCGTAGTGGAGGGCTCCGGAAATTTCGACCACCTGGGGTTCTTTAACGTGCACCCAAATCTGAGCACACGGGCCTACAACATTTCCGCCTCCATCGGAAATGCAGCCGCCGCGCAGCCGAGATTCGAACCCGGGACCTGCGGGTCAGCAGCCGAGTACCTCAGCCACTAGACCACCGCGGCGGGGCGCAGTTGTACAAAGAAATTGCAAATGAGATCATTGTTAATATACCATGAAAATGGCACACAAAGTGAAATACAGCTCAATGAACAAGAGTGCAAAAAGGGAGAAAAAAAACATTAGTAACATCAGAATAGAAAACTGAATAAGGGGAACACTGCTGTGATGCAAAATAAAAATAAATTGAAAATTGAAATGAAAGAACTACGTTTTCACAGAAAAAAGAGAGTAAACATGAAAAAATACATGCACATAGGCACGCCTAAATAGGCAAGTCTTATGTCAATCGCTAATCCCCGTATTAAGAACGTCAAGCGAGCGACCATCGTATACATTTCTCGTCTTCGTTGCCATTCCGGAACTCGCAGCTCAATAAAGCCACTAATACACGAACAAGCTCGACAAACACGCGAAAAAAACAGAAAGGCGAACAGTCGATCGATCCGGCACAGCTTATGATGCCTTCTTTAGGGGTAAGAGAGAACGAAATGCGAAACCAGCGCAAACGACAAAAAACGCCGGCAGCGGCGACAAACAAGAGCCCCTTTGTTTGCCAAAGTGATCGAGGGCCAACTATAGCTTAGAAGTGTGGCAGCTTGGGCTAGTTGGTATGGCATGACGATAGTTATTGCGCGAGAACAGAACGACGACACAGAGAGTCTTTCGTGTCCTTCTTGTCTCTGTGTCGTCGTTTTGTTCTCGCGCAATAACTATCGTCCAACTATAGCGTGCTGGTATACAACACGCTCGACGGAACGGCCAAATAATAGAGAGTCGAAGCGCAGCCGCGGCAGCTTCGCTGGACCATAAAGCACGCGAAGCACACAATCGTCGCTTGCGCGCGGTATAAGCCCAGCTACTTTTCGTAGAGAAACCTGAGCTATACGTCAAGCGTAAAGAGTCACTACACCGACCGGTAATGCGCAAATGGCGTTAATAAACGCGCGGGAGGCACGCAAGGAGACTCATTATACCACCGAATGCCCCTTTTGTTTGTACTTCGAAGAAGTGAACACGACGCAGGCTTGAAGAGATGATGGATCGGAAGATGTGTACGTCGTTCTTTCAACGGAGAGTGCCCCTAGATTTTCCCCTTCGTGAGTCTTCGAGAAAGAAAAAAATTAGGGAACGTTTCGATAGCATCTCGTCTGCTGGTTTGAAGAATAAGGCTACCTGTCGAAACACTGGCTCTATCGACACTCGCCTGTTGAAAGAATCCTGAAACACTTTTTCAAGTAACCATAGAATGAATTCGCCAAAAGAGCTTATTTCCTTACGAATACAACGCCACAAACAATTTAAGAAACCGTCCAGTACGAGCGGAATTACAAAGAATTGTCGCACGCTGCAATCGCGTTCTGTTCCACCGTGGTGGTCTAGCGGCTAAGGTACTCGGCTGCTGACCCGCAGTTCGCGGGATCGCATCTCGGCTGCGGCGGCTGCATTTCCGACGGAGGCGGAAATGTTGTAGGCCCGTGTGCTCAGATTTGGGTGCACGTTAAAGAACCCCAGGTGGTCGAAATTTCCGGAGCCCTCCACTACGGCGTCTCTCATAATCATTTGGTGGTTTTGGGACGTTAAATCGCACATATCAATCATCAAAAAAGCAATCACGTTCTCTCTTCCCTCGTCCCGGCTAAAGCGCTGGAGGCTAAGCTGAGACTAAGAGGGATGGCAGGGGCAAAGAAAGTACGTCACGAGCGCTTCGCGACCTTGAGCACTTTTTTTTAATCGAATACGGGGCTTTTTTCGGGCGATCGCGCGCGCACGCGTGGACAAGTCGCGGCCTCCCGCGGCGATCCCTGTAACGACCCAGCACGGCATGTTCAAATCAGTTCAATGGCTGATAGATGGCCTTCCACGCGCGATTTTTTGAGCGTTTTCTGTCATTTCTCGAAAGAATAGAAAGCAACTTTTAGATGACTGATAATTTACTGCAAATTCCAGGCCACGTGCTGCGCTATATTTGGCTCGAGTGTTATCGAAAGCCTCTACTACCAATCGGCAGCGTTTTCTGATGATGCTTAAAAACTGTTGTAGGACCCCTTTACATGTTTTATGTATGATTCATCTACGGGGGTGAATTTACAGGGGTTAAAGTCCCTAAGCGAGTCCGGCTATAGAACATGCCGAAGAGATGGCTCCGTCTAATTTCGACCACGCCCACGAGGGCAGACATAAGTGCGCCCGTCAGCTCGGCTGCAGACATCCACCTTTACAGACAGGAATGGCTCCGACTTTCTTTAGCACCCGCCGAAACTTTCCCATCATTTTCATATCACTACCCTTCAGTTATTACGTGCTTCTGCCGTCACACCTGTACTCCATTCCAGTGGGCTCGTTAATATGAGCATGGACACGCTGTCACAGTCGGCCACGTTGTCACGCGCCGCACGGTCGCAGGCTAGTTCTTTGTGGCTATGGTTCCTTGTGGCTGTGGTGCTTTGTGATTGTGGTTCCTTGTGACTGTGGTTCCTTGTGGCTGTGGTTCTCTGTGACCAGTTCTTTGTGGCTGTGATTATTTACGGCTGTGGCTCTCTGTGGCGGTGGTTCTTTGTGGTTCTGGTACTTTATGGCTGTGGTTCCTTGTGACTGCGGTTCCTTGTGACTGTGGTTTATTGTGTCGATGGTTCGTTATGGCTGTGGTTCTCTGTGGCAGTGGTTCTTTGTGGCTGTGGTGTTTTTATCGGATAAAACATACCGTACTTCAGCGTTAACAGTTGCGAAAGCAATGGCAGCTTTCTCTGCAGCTTCGGGGGCCGTGTCCGGAGGAAGCATGTGTCTACCTATTGGGAATTAAGAGTGTGCGATCCACCATGGCAGCGACTGCTTCATCACCCACGAAGGCTGCGTCCACCCACATGGAGTCCAGTTGGGAGCCAAAACATCAGTGTAGAGTTCTAGTGCGAGCCCGGCGGCGTTTATCATGGTGGCTGGAGTGCACGTCACGGAGGAGTGATTTGATGGATGGGTTCACGTTGCAGGTCTTGGTATACGGTGTCAATCTGTCTGTTATTGTATACTTGAAGCCTGGTTAATCGCACAAAACTGTTTATTCTCGTTTTTCTGGTCCGTGCCTTACCTTGCAGCATATAACAAACACGAAAACGAACCAACTATCCTCTATGACCACCTTATTCCTTACCTTGCAGCATATAACAAGCACGAAAACGTACCTACGATCCTCTATCACCACCTTATTAGTACAAAGAAGCCTCCGGGCTTTACGAATAATTCACGGAATCACTGAGGTCTCTCAATGTATACGCAAAAACGCACTCGCGGGAAAGCGCAAACCTTGACCGAGCAAGGACCGCAAAAACCAACCCTCCACCACGCGAACGGTTAAAAAGTAAAAAAGCAGCGCAGATAGGCGCGAGTAGGGCACAAAAAAACAACAGACGAGTAAACGCACACGGTCACGCCATTACGCAAACGAGCACGACAAGTCGCGAGATAATCCGAGCCCAAGGGCGATATACAAAAAAACAAGCACGAGCTCTCGTAGTGTATGTACTACGAAGCAACGAGGCAACGCGAAAAAGAAACGAACCAACTATATAGCACAAGGCGAGCTCGGCAGAGTCCTCACTCGGCCTCTGCTTACACGAGCGCACGCAACCGCACAACGAGGCAAAATTACGGGGTTGCCCGCCGCCTCCGCATCATTGTGGCGGAGGAAGTGAAAGCGCATCACGACAAGGGAAGCCTAAGGTCCCTAGATGAAACAAGTTTCTTCATCTAGGGACCTTATGGAAGCCGACCGGCGGCCATTATTAGGTCGACGTGAAAGTGATTCGCTTTGCCGATTCGAGCCGCCATTTCGTGAGCACGTGGTCGTCCTGTTCTCGGCGAATGCGTTCGTTCGACTCCTTTTCGCGAGGCTTCGGCGTGTTTCGACACGGCGCACAATTTTTAAAGAAAATTGGGAATATAAAAATAACATCAGAGAACACGCACGTAATGAGAGTTCCAGAGAAGGGCGCAGCAGTCGCCAATTTATCGCACTCTGTGGTTTATCGTTCCCGAACAATTGAGCAGTACAGGTTATATTCGTACTATACTCTAATTCACTGTAGTACTACGTTTGTTACAGCAGTACACGCACGCGGCCACTACCTCTAAGATCGGTGAGTGAGCGCGCGATCTCGAAGGCCGTGATTACCTCCAATGAGCTCAATGGCTAACAGTTGTGAACAGTGGCCGACATCGCTGGTATTACGGGAGTAACCATATACGGCAGGCTTCAAACATACCCGTAGACTCTAAAATGCGAAGCATTTCTATCTATCTATCTATCTATCTATCTATCTATCTATCTATCTATCTATATATATATTCAATTGTTACGACATACATGGCTGTATGACGAACATGAATGACTGGTCATGTCATGATAGCTTGTCATGAAGGCATGATTTACACGCCACTGCCGTTGCCCCAACTTGATGTATCGAAAAATTGGTGATAAGACATTTCTGCACGACCAACATAAATGACGGGTGGAAACATGAAAATGATGACATGCATATGAAGTACATGATTTAAATGCACGATCATGGTGTGCTGACGGCCGTCTCGCTAGCTTGATGCACAACAAATTTGGTATTGCGTGACGTGACTGCACGATGAACATAAATGACAAATCGTAAAATGAAAATCGTTAAATCCACGTCATGCCTATACATTTTACGTGCCATGGTGCACTCCCGACCGTCTAGCTTGACATACAAGTTTGGTATTACATCACGTAACTGTATGACAAACATAAGTGACAAGTGGTAATATAAAAATCATGACATGTCATACGTACAGCATGACTTGCATGTCCCGCTCATGGCGGGCTCGCGGCCGTTTCACTATCTGGATTATCCACCAAAATTGGTATTGGGTGACGGATGTAACGAACATAGGTGGCAGGTGGTAACATGAAAATATTGGCATGCATGTCATGATCATGACATACGTTCTACGGCATTTTAATGATTTATATGCCACGATCATAGTACGCTTGCGTCCAGTTCGTTAGCAACATTGGTATTGCGTGACGTAACCATATGACGAACGTAAATGACATGTACGTACTGTCATTCATGGCAACGCAGGTGTCAGCGCGTCCTAACGTCTAAATCATGGCATCCGTGTTACGCATGATTTCTTTCTTGCGGACTGCTTCGCATTACATCGATTCTCACAGTGCGTGATATCTCCCGGTTTTTCCTTTTGCATAGCCACTCATAATTAACGCATTAAAATCAAGTACACCCACGCTTATCTGGGCACCGAAAACATATGGTGCGCACGAGATAATCCGACTACTGCATTGGCCAACGCTCGGTGCTAATTATGGCTGCATTGTACGCAGCTCACAAAACTACCACTGCGCCGGTTGTTCGGCGATGTTCCCGACGTAAAGTCTAATAAAAAAGAAGAAGAAAGGATTCGTACAAACACCTTTCACTTTCACGTGCACACGAGAAAAAAAAAGTGTCGCTACGAGAGCGTAACAGCTGCAAAACGAGGAAGTTCACGTGTTCGGGCGCGCATAGTCTATTATCTACCGTACAGCACGGCCTCGTTGGCCTGCAAGCCACTACGCGCCAATGCGGAACGCATAAAAACCATAACCCCCCGCTCGTGCTTGACGAGATAAGCGAGACAGCTTTCTGGCGGAAGGAGGAGGAAGGTGCTTCCCGTACCGGGAACGCACGGCGATCATTAACGCGACTTGGCTTATCGCTATTTTTTTTCGTGGTTATTTTTTTTTTTGACACGCTCGCGATTCACCAAGAAGTTCGACGATAACCAGCGGCCGGCTGTCGCTAGTTGCGGTCAACCGAGTTTTTTTTTTTTTCCTCTCTGGCACATAGACACTCGCGGTCCTCGACACGTAATCCTTCGATTGATTGATTGATTGGTTGATTGATATGTGGGGTTTAACGTCCCAAAACCACTATATGATTATGAGAGACGCCGTAGTGGAGGGCTTGGGAAATTTCCACCACCTGGGGTGACACGTAATCCTTCCGCACGGGACGAGCTCTCGTCGGAACGGGAATGGTGATAACAGCGGGCTAATCTATCCGCGTCAAAGTCATTAGAGTAAACATGCCACACGGTCGCGCGTGACGTAGCCACGTCACTCGTCACTTACGCTGTCGGGAGTTACGACACGAAGAACGGGAAAAATAAAAAAAAAGAGAGAGGGTAGGCAGTGCGATGTTTCAGCATTACTACAGACCTTACTATATAGTGTTCTAAGCGATGGCATGCGCAAAAAGGTTGACCTCCGAGTTGGGCACGACGATCTTTCATTTGAGAATTAACTTAGCGTTAACGCTAACAGGGCAAAACAACTCGATCGCTGTGCAAGCACCAACCGCAAAGGGCGCGTTTCCGAGATAAGGGGTGACGATGACGACTGACGGTGGTCACTGGCGCAAGGGCCATTGATATCCAAAGAGCGTCAAGACAATAGTTAAAGAGTGATCACTGATAGTATAAGGTGGCTCTGTAAGGGCCAAAAATAAAACACCAGGGACGACAAACGGTGTCGCATAAAGGCCTGGGCAAGCATTGGCTTCACTTTTTGCCAGCGCAATGCCAGTGCTTCCACTGCAGAATGTCCGCGATCCATGGCAACGCAAGGTGAAGGGGTGTAGCCACAAAAAAAAAATTGAGAAGAGGAGTGGGGCGGAGGAAGCTACACTATATGCATGTTCGTGCATCATTTGTAGTGTGCGTATACATATATACCCAAGAAAAATTGAAAATTTTCTGGGAAAAGGAGGTTGATTCCCCGACCCCCCGCCCATGGTTGCGCCACCGGCAGGTGAGCATTGTAAACATGTAACAGCAGCAGAAATTGGGGAAGCCCTATGCCACTCGCCAGTGGTCACTGAAAATTAACAGAAGGGCACGTGCCACAGAAATTAGTGCGGCCTATCGAAACACTATTATCACCATAAGTGTACGTGTCCCAGAAATCGAACAAGTCTCGCTACACATTATCACTAATAAAGGAACAAAGCAACAGCTATAGCGCAACAAATTGCGTGCGCATTACCACAGTCACACCACTGTCACGTGATACTAGGTGGTTGTAAACGCTGATGGTTACACTCACACCTCAAAGCTTAACAGAGGTTGCTTAATAAAGAGCAGCGATTCGACACACCTGAAAAACTCGCAAAACACAGAAATGCGACAGCCTGTTAAGGGAAGGCCACCAGCTGCTCCCTTTTATCAGTGTCCGGGAAGCGGAGTGGGTTGAATTTTTTTTCTTCGCTAATCTGCTTGCGTGGCACCCCGGGGTGGAGCATCTATCCCAACTACACTATGCTGTGCAAGCTGCACAAGTAGTGCAGGTCATCGGAGTATCGCTCCGCATGCTCTACATTGCAGTCACTTTTCGTCTGAAATGCTTCCTACTGAATAATACTCCATTACCCCTCTATACCCCAACGTGCAAGTGTACGTTCACTACAAATGATATTAAAGGGGCCCCGAAACACTTTTTCAAGTAACCATATGAATGGATTCACTAAAAAAGCCCATTGATTCACAAGTTCACAGCCGCAAAACTCTTAAGAATCCGACCAGTACGGGCGGAGTTACAAAGACTTGTCGCACGCTGCAATCGCCTTTTCTCTTCTTTCATCCCGGCGAATTTGCTGGAGGCTAAGCAGGGAGGGATGGCAGGGGCAAAGAAAATACGTCACGCACGCCTCGTGACCTTGAACACTTGTTTTCTACTTTCTTTTCTTCAAATACGCGGCTTTTTCCGTGTTACCACGCACGCACGCGTGGACAAGTCACGGCCTCCCACGGCGATCCCTATAACGACCAAACGCGCCATTTTCAAATCAGCCAACGGCTGATATATGGACTTCTACGCGCAATTTTTGAGCGTCTTCCGTCATTTCTCGAGAAGAGAAAGCAGTTTTTAGCTGACTTGGATAGTTTATTGTGAATTCCAGGCCACGTGCTGCGTTTTAATATTTGGCTCGCGTGTTCTCGGGACCCTCTACTACCAATCGGCAGCATTTTTGACCATGATCAAAAAGTGCTGCAGGGCCCCTCTAAGAATAACAGTATACGTACCACATTTTGCTCATGGATGCATCTCATGGTGCGCCATCGCCAGTCCTAAAAATGTGTTACTCCGCCGTTCGGTAGTAAATAGGGTCAGTTTTCTAGCCCCCTTCACCTACCATAAAAAACATGTCACACTTCGCTACGTGACCGACGATTATTTCGTCGCACCTGCCACACTATGTATTGATACCAGACGTGAACATTTTGGAAGGGTACCGTTTCCAGGTTTCGTAGCGTTGACCACCAAGTACGAAACCAAGCACAATAAAACATCGACGTCAAGTTTGACATCACCGTCTAACAGTTATGTCATAATAACCCTCTCAATCACTTACGCTACAGAAAGACTCTGACGTCGACCACGCAAGTCCAAGAATATGCGTCTAAATGCCAAGCATTAAAGCACTGAGTGGGCGATTTTTTTAGAAACTTTTGTCATAACTTTCACGAAACACAATTCAAGTGTTTCTTTTTTTTCTTTGACGAGAAATAACAAAGGAATAAAGAAAAAATTGGGCAATATTCATTCAAGATATCTTCTTTAAGCAACACACTTTTCCTAAAAATACCATGAAAGTAAGTGACCTGTTGCCTTCGAACATGAGATCTACTGTAAAAAATAGCAGAGGTAGAAACACTTTGCTACATGTAATGTTGCAGTGCAATCACTCATTAACAAACTGACTCATTAACTTTTTATGACAGATTTAAAGGCAATTGTTAATATTGAAAAGTTCCAGGATGTGCCCATTTATAACACACGCATTGTTCACCCCCCCCCTAGCCCAAAAAAATGTAATTTGAGATATTACTACTATAACCTCCAAAATGGCAGGCACGCGGCAGAAGCCATGTTTTTACTGAAAATTCAAGGTCCCGGTCTAGGCAATATCAAAACTGAGCGCCGATAGGCATGCAGGAAATGCTGTCACTCTGTTATGTCATACTCGAACTTCAAGAAAGAAACTTTTCAAAAAGACGTATTGCAGCACACTCTGGTCAGAAAGAATGGCAAGTCAACTTAAAAACACAAGTAGACCATTTATTGTTTGTGTCTGATGTGTGGTACTTGCCTGTTTCTTCCCTAAGTTTTAAATAATCACAAAAAACTCTCTTGCTTGTCTGCAAAAAAAAAATGTGCCACAGAGACTGCCCCCTGGTTTTTATGCTGTACATTAAATGAAGTTGTGGTGTACCTGGACACCAACACAAAAGAATAAACAATCAAGTAAGTACGAAACATCAGGTGCGAAGAGAAGAATAAGCAGTCCAATTGTGTATTTCAGATGACTTGCCGCTTTTCCTGACCAGATTATACTGCGAGTTTGTCACAGGAGCTTGCGTTGTGTTAAAAGATCACGCCTCTAAAGGCACAAGTCCATGTGCCGTGTTTTGAAAAAAAAAATATCACTTCGTGGTTTCGCAGACAATGTGTACCATCACGAGAGGGAAGGAAAGCGAAAGGCGAAAATAATTTCACTAAGGCACACGTTTTTACTTGCAACCTCAAAAGCAGTTTAAGGTTCCTTCAATGAAACACGGCTTTGTTATTTTAAAAACTGCAAGTTTCATAAGGCAAAAGCTTCATGGGGTAGAAAATATGGCATAGTTGATGCCAACACCAATAATAAAAAAAACCTAATAACAGTGTGGTTGAGGTGCGCATGATGTAAGCTCACTTAACCTTTGAGAAAGTGTGAAGCCGAGACTATGAAGAAGCTTAAGGAAGTTGCCAAGAGAAACACTTGAATGTAAAAATGGATTCATCTGTGAACTTGCACGAGTTTCTTAATGGCTTCCAAGAGTTGCCACACTCACTCTGACATGCCATTGGAGCACGCAAAACAAGCCGTGATGCCAACAAAAGACTCTGAAAAGAATTCTAATAAATACACTTTAATGAATGCCAAATTGCTCTAACCTTGAGTTATTGTAAGGTTAGTCAAGAGACTCCAGCGATAATTTTTTTCTCATTGCCGACAGCCAAACATGGGCACACAACACAATTGCACATAAAGATTCCACAAGACCTTCCAACTGCACAAGCTCTAACTAAATTCATTTGCAACAATGAACTGCAATGATACTTTAGGCACATATTACGTATGTAGAGGTGCGTAGTTTATATGAGACTGCTACAAGCACAGGCAGAAATAATCGAAGCATGTAGCCAATGAGTGTTTTATACACCAGTATTACAGCCAACCCAAAAGCTATCTTCTCAGAGCATACAGGCACGCTTACGCAATTAGCTATCAATGCACCATTAGTAAGCACAACCTTTGGAGTTGCCCACACACAATCACACCACTATACAGCCACATGCACAGCAGAAGCTCGGTAATTGGACTCCCATTAATTAGAAAAATTGAATAATTCGGGCACAATCTTTGGTCCCGGCCAAAGTATGCATTGTTCAAAAGCATCAAAATCTCGTTCATTCGATCATACTTGGCCACAACCCGCTACATTCCGACTATTCTCAGAGCACGGCGAGCGTGAAACACCACCATTGCCAATGTGTGACACGAAGAAGCGATAACGGCATTCACAGAAAAGCGAGCCAAGGAAGTGCTGTATGCAGCAAGATCGTCATCAGCTTGAACCATATGATAAAGACAATAAGGACGCTTCCTTCCAGCACTTTTCGGCTTGGTTAAAGCTGAGAGAGAGGTTTTGACTTCCAGCCATATTATGAACAAAGTTGCGAGTAACTGAAATTGCGGCTTTTGCTCCGCTTTTGTGGGAAGTGAGTGCAGCATTTGTGTATTCATCAAGATAATAAAAATGCATAGATGTAACAGACATTCCTGATAAATTCGATGATTTGGAATTCAGTTGATTCGAACATTTTTCCCGTCCCGTGAAATTCGAATTATTGCGCTTTCACTGTACCTCTATATTGGCAGTGTATGCCTTAGTTATCACCAGTTTTGGTAATGATACTTCTTGTCAGCCCTGTTGGGCACATGCAATGTTGTCACGGGGCGAGAGTAACCAAAAGGTAGAAATATATATATATATATTTATAGAATGTACACTGAGTACACAGAATCCTTCAGCCAAGATGACAGAGCAGCAACAACACGAGCTGTTTCCCGATCATTTTCATTGCCCTGATGGAGCATTCCTCGATATTCATCATGACTTGTATGAATATGTTCAGTATGTTTGGCCTGGGACGATTGAGATTCCAAGTGTTCTGAATTGAGACAGTGAGTAATTTCTGCATCCATCAACTGGATGCTGTTCACGAGAAATATGACGCTTGCTGACTGCGTTAAAGGCACCCAGCTAAGACAGTAGCAGGCTTGACTAATAGTGAAAAGCCTTGCTTGATGCAATCAGAGGAAGCTGTCCAAGAACGACTGTAGAGACGGCTGTACATGTGGAAGAGTTTCCGATGCCAAGGGAAGATTCAAAGGTTGCATAAACAAAGCGGCTGACAGCAGACGTGTGGACTGAGAGCCAAAAGTCCCACACACCCGGCTTAGTCTCTTCTCGCGCTTCCATCAACACAGCTATAGACATGCACTGGCTGCCAAACTCTACGTTGCCCCAATCTAAAATGAAGAAGGCGGGAAAGTGTTATTGCGGGAACGTGCTACTTGTATCTAGCCAAGGAGCTCTTGCTCATCTGCGCATACATCACTGAAAGACGGTCGCAGCTCCTCTAATTCGTACCCTCTTCATTTGCATACTTATAAATGAGGCATCTTTTCCTGAAAGACCTTTTGGCAAGTGCCATATTATGCAATACTTGTTGAGTTTAGCTGACAACAACTGATGCGCATCGCAGCACGTGACATTTGCCCAAAGAACGCCTTTGCGCACAGCCTTGTTATCGCAGGTGACAAGCGGCAAAGGAGTCAGGCCTTCTGCATGCAGGTTTTGGCATGCGTGTGAATCGCATCTTAAGTGTCCCTGCTTAACGAAAGACATATCAAAAGTTGGCTACTATGACAAGAGAACAGTGTGAACAAATATGCAAGAAAGAAGACACCAGGCTATATAGAGTGCAGCCCTTGTCTTTGCATGTGCATAAGCTACCGCATTTCTAACTTACATGGACATTAAAGAAAAAAATTATTTTTCTCACATTAGTAAATTACTCTTTCATAATTCCACAATCACTACTCTTGCTGCGAGCAGACGCTTTGCAATTGAGTGGGCGTTCAAAAAGAATACCAGGGTGGCGACACCACCACCACGAAATTTTCACACCACCACCACGAAATTTTCACAAGAAACGTCGTGAAGCCATAAATTTTGGTGTCATCTACTAGGTCTCTTTCCAACACATAAGAAATAAGTACATTCTCCTCTACAAAAGACCATAGACTTATCAAACCAAATTTGAGAAAATTTCGTTGAGCCTACGTTGCCGGAACACGAAAAAATACAGGTCACACACGGCGATTTCAACGTGAAAATTCAAAATCAAATCCTTGACCTCGACTTTCACCTCTATTAATGAACTCACGATGGTAAAAAAATGACATTAGAGTTCTCAAAACACAATTTATCAATATGACCACATTCACTGCCTCTCTTTAGTGTCCCTTTACGAGTACGATGAAAGTAAAGAAACTAGCTCAGTTTCCATCTTTCTGCGGTGCACAAGAAAGCCAGTGCCAATGAATTGAAAGGCAAGATGCAACACAGCATGCCTACAAGATTGCAAAAGCACATGCACAAAAGTAGAACACGAAATTATTTTTGCTCATATTCTCACATATATCAATAAATATGCTCCGGCATGCCGGACAACTTTCCTTCCTAGTATACAGACATTTCAGTTTTTACCGTAGATGACAGGCACATCCTTTACTTTCTACTCAGTAGGAAATCCAGCAGTCACCATAGCCATAAAGTAAGCATGTACTGCCATAAAAGGCTGTTGAAAGTTAAAGCATACATTAACCTACTTTAGCAACTTTAGCATGTGAGTTGAGTATTTGTTAATGATGTATGGTCAGAGAGAAGCTACATAACTGCTACATGATGTTTGAAATGAATTATCCAGCAGATAAGGCATACACCAAGCCCGGCATATATGTCACACATTACGCTGATCCCCCAACCATGGACGCTTCGTTTGATTGAAGACCAAACCTACAGTTTTCAATGATTCATTTTCTTTTACCAAAGCAGAGTAAAGTGTGCCAAAGGATGGGAAAGCGTACTTTTAGCAGGCACAATTGCGAAAACGTTGCTGCAGATACAGTGAGAGTGCGCAGCCCCACTGCGAAATACACACCACGAAGTATGAACAAAACCAGGGCACGAATGACGCACAAACAGCCGCTGTCATTACCTTATTTGCTCCGATGAACGCTCGTCTCTCTGGCCCGACTATTCACACCTGTGCCTGGCTGTCGCAACAAGGCATGCCTGCCGAGCACACCCCCAGCACATGTGCAAGGAGCCATGCATGCTGCAAAAGCTTTGGCACGATAGCGATTTGAAGGCCAGCAGAAAAAAGAAAGGCGTACGACCAGTCCCGACAGCGTCCTGCTTCTACAGCCTAACCCGAGGCTCAAAGCCACAGGCACCCCTTCCCTTTTCATTGCAGTGCCAAATACAAGATGCAAAGAAAAAAAGGGTTGCGCACCCCGTTGCATCCGAGCCTCGTATGAAAGTCTAAGCGGGGGCTACTGCGAGCCCGTCATGATGAACGATAGAACGGGAAAGAGAATGCGTGCGACAGCAGCAGCAACAACGACAACAAAGGTGGCTTCTGTCCTGGCAAAGCGCGCAGGCGGCATGAAGGGGGTGGCGGGGAGCCGATGCTATAAAAATCGCCAATGCCACCGCTGCCATAATCTCAGCCATTGCTGGCTTGCTGACAACGCTGAAAGCCTCGTGGCGCCGAAGGCAGTCTAAGAAGCAAAAGTTTCGTATCGAGCGAGACAGCTTGGTTCCGACGTGGCCTCTCATCTCTCAGCTCATCTCTCGCTCTCTATCAGAGCCTCAAAGTAGCTCTCAAAGGAGACGAGTGGGTGGCAGTCATCAACCCTTGCAGCGTGCCGAAGTGTCCCACGCCATCGTAGATTCGGGGGCAGCCACACGACTTGTGACTGCTCTATTAAGAAGCGTATGGAGTGGTACTTTAGACCACCCACCACCTTTCAGCAGTATTCAACTAGGTACTGTGAAATGTGAACTGATACGTCTACCTACCTCTGAGCATTAGCACAGTGAACTTTCACAAAGATGAGCTCCATCTGATTCCGTTTAAATCCACTTGAACTAGATGAAGGGAAGACATTTAGGTGCTGCAATGATTGCTGCAAGTGGAACCAAACAATTCAATTTCAAGCGGTATTTCTGAATATAGTAAGCTAGCTGGCACGAGTCATGGTACGCATGAACATGAGCTATTAAATCATGGAGCATGCAAATGTGAAATAAGTGGCACACCACATCAAAAGTGAATGAAACCGCATCAACTGTAACAACACCAGTCGCAAATGGCACCAACTAATTCCGTTGTTGCTGCCCAATCATTAGTTTAACTTTGCAAGACAAGTAAGTTTGGAAAACACGTACAATTTCCATGCCTCGCAAGCAAGCTACGCATAAAGGAAGGCAAGGCGGCCCATGGCCTGTTAAATGCTTCAGACTCAGCGAGAAAGGAAGAAAAGGGGGCGTCAACAACACCACCACGTGCACCGATCCAAGCCAATCCATCTTGTGGAACCCGGAACAGCCCGACAAGCAAAGAAAGAAAGCGCGCTTCGAGGCAAGTGGAGTAACGAGCACTCCTCCGACTCTCAGCTGAATGAAGGAGACTATCGAAACTTTGGCAACGCTTCAACCAAACTTCAATTCTTTTCACTGCACAGCCCCTCAATGATGAGTAAACGGGCATCACCATGTAGACATGTTTCTGCTGAAGAAGCATGGCATTCAGAGTCTACACGTCACGCCAACTTGTTGACACAGCTGCTGCTGAAAATGTTTATAGCTATATTCAATGCAGCCAAGTGCCACTCCCACTGAATCTAGTTATCACATAAATTATCCCTTTCTGAACACTATCTTCTCAAAGGAAAAGAAGGGGAAAAGACTCGCAGCCTTCTGTGCGTATAATAAAATGTTGGATTGCTGCTACCGTGTGATCTGTGTGGTTGATACTAATTAAAAGCTGTGAGTCGGCACTGTATTCATGGTGTTTCTTATGACATCGAAAAGATGGACATTTACATGCCTGAAAGTCAAAAGTGGTTTAAAGTTGACATAGCCCATCCGCTTGGGGGGATAACATTTGGAGCCGCGCGTAAAGAAAGAAGTTAGATAAAATAAGCGTTCACTTGGACATAAATAGGGGGACCTAAAGTAAAGCTGAATGTGTAACTTTATAAGTAAACATTATATTGCAATGGCTTGTAGTTTGTCAGTAGCACGAAAAATAATGTGCTATAGCAATCAATTTCACTGCACATACAAGCAAAATTTGTACAGCTGAGACGGTCCTTCCAAATCTCAATGGAAGTTCAATGATAACTGCCAATGTTAACTTACAGTGCCAATCAATAGTATCAAGATTTTAACCGACTGCTAACGGCACCGTGCCCCCATTAAGTCAGGGTGGTGACAAATAATTTCCAAGACAAAATCAGTCGATTAAATTTTACTGCTATACCTGTCTAACATTCCCTTTATAGTGCAAACTTGCTCTCTTCATTGTGACTAGGAGAAACAGTAGCCCTACCTCTTTTCAGCCCTTTATTCTATCTATCTAAATAATCTAATTATCTGTGCTTGTCGCTGCCGTTGACCATTTTGTACTAGCAGCAGCTACGAAGCCCAACACTCGGCAAAGGAAAGCATTCTTTTTTGCACAACTGGGTGAACACTGACATTTTCATTACACTGTGCTTACTAATCTCGTGGTTTTCTGTAGCAGACACACACAGTGGCACAAATTTACAAAAATCGCATTGGAGTTCACACACCTTGCCTTGGTGGCCTTTTTGTTTTTTCATAAATGCAACGAATGTAGGTTTTAATTTCAAGAGTAAAAGCTTTAGTCATGAATGGAAAAAAATATCTTTTGAAAAACCAGAATGGATGCTGGCACCAGGCCACGAAAAACAGTCCTGAGCAGCCAAGGGTATAAGAGTACATTGCATCATGGAGTGAACTTCCAAGTGTAAGTTGTAAGTATAAGCTGCAGTATATTTTGAGCTAATATGTCAGCAGGGATGAGCCATCAAATGAAAATTCAAGCACTTTTGTGTAACAACGCGTAGTGGTACAGCTTTTCCTTGGCTTCAGCTCCATTCTGCATGGTGAATACCTGTTACAAATAGCATCCCCCGATTTCGCCTAGGAACCTTTACATGTAAAGCATTTTTATGTATGTTGAAGTTTTTTTTTAATGACACCCTTTGTAGTCTTCTCATCAGATTCATACTTCACTATCTCTAGTTTTGTCGAAATCAGAAACATACCGTAAAATTCCGAGCAAGTGCCCCTACCCGTACAAGCACACCCCTCCCCCTTCCCCCTAATCCAATTCATTCCAATCCAATCCTGCTTTGCACTGCAGCCCGCATGCTCTTCGCGTGCTCCCTGCCATTTGTTGCTTTGTGTTTGCAGTGAAACATCAGCTATGCCCATGTAGTTCTGCACAGTGGTGAAGAAACTCAAGGCCGTTCGATGCCATCGAGAAGGGGAAAAAACTAGCACCAGACGTCTCGACATTTCAAGCTCAACCGGAAGCAATACGGGAAGGGGAGAAGAATTTCAATAATTTGCTGCAGCTGAAATAGGAGAAGGCAAAGCTTCGACGGAAGCTCAGTAATGGCACATCAGTGTTCAGTGTGGATGATGTGTTCTTCGAGTACCTTGAGTGTTTTTTTTTTTTTCTCTAAGGCGAAACTTTTTCGCCATCTTGAATTTTGGAGCAGTTTCGGGATAGCGCCCCCCCCCCCTCCCACTTTAGAGGCAATTTCGACTTCGTTAGGGAGGGGGGGGGGGGGCTTGCTCGGAATTTTACAGTATATAAACAGTGGTGGACCACCTTTGGAATTTAGAGTCCAGCCTAATTAACATTTGTGACACATCTCAAGTAGCCCGAAGCACTTCAGAAAGCCTGTGCTCAACAGTGCCTTTCGAAATGAAAAGCAGCTTACACTTCTTTCACTTCGGTTCCACTCTTTGGTATGGCTTCAGATTTCAAGAGCTAGTTTTAAGGAGAGTGTACTGCACTCAACTGTCAAAGCGATTCAGATATGGTGTTTTAAAGATAGATACTCAACGAGGGGGCGCTTGCAAGGGGTGTCCCCCTCGTCCTAAACAACAAGGGGGTCGGGGCTCTCTCGCAATTTAGGCCACTGAACACATGCCTCGACCCGCTTATAATATTTGCTGCTGAATGTTTTCACCTTTGCGATGGCTGGCATGAGTCTCAATAAGCAAAAACCACTAAATTGTTTGTTTCCACCTGCTGTACACAATTTGCAAAGCTCTGTATCACGTTATTTCTTATTACTCCAGGTTGTCCATTTATACCTTCAATACTTTATACTCGGTTGCCAGCTTCTGTGCCATTTCTATCCATCCTATATAGCTCTTCAAACCTCAAGCATTGTATGTCCGTGATGAACCTTTTAAAGTCAGTCAGTGTCAGTGAATCCCTGAAAGCTTGCAGTTAGCTTTGAGGACCACAATTTTCTGCACATGACCTTGAATATGACGTTGGATATTCAGATCCCATCTCATAATGTTCTACCTTGCTTTAATGCCTCAATTCACATTTTTGTTTTACTTTGCAACCGTCTGTGCACTGCAAAGATCTCTGCATTTAACACTAGTTGTTGATATTACTTCAACCCCCCTTTTCCCTGGCCCACCCAAAACAGCGCAAGGAAATGCCACTCACAGCCGAACCGCCCTGCAACTACATACCTTGGCAGTCCCATGCTGCTTACATGGTACAGCTGCATTAAAACAAACACGAACTGAAAGAGGAATCAAGCACTTGAAGGGTTCTTTCAGAACAATACTCAAAAGACACATTAACTGCACACAGTATTGTGCACACGAGCAACAGATGCCTGTGCCGAATTCCTCAATTTTATCACTTCTTAACTCAGCCCATTCACATCGAAAATAATTCTTTGGCCTTTTTTAGATTGAAGAAACATAGGAACAATGCAACACAGTGGCTGTGATCTTGCAACATCATTTAATGTTGCGTGGCCTTGTAAATATTGCACAAGCTGCTGTAGGTTCACTGCAAAAGCAATCTTATTTCCCACTTTTACCCATTTACTTGGTGTAGAAATAAAAGATTTCTAAGCCCTGCACAAAGCATAACACTATGGATACATGCCAACATTACGTAACGTTGTATGACCTTGCAATTATTGCAAAAGCAGCTACAACTCTTCCTTCTGGACAGTTCACGCAATTTCTTCCAGCACAGAAAGCAAAGACAACTATGGACTGTTCCGCCTGAAGCTTAAAGATGGGAGACATCATGGCTTTTCTGAATGAGCCACTTTTGATAACACAAACCTGCCTCGGACAACAGCCCAACATCAATACGGTGGACGTGCTTCAAATCCTTCATCACAAATAACAATAAAAATGCACCCGCTCCCCCCCTCCCCACTTCAGTTCCAGCTATGCGTGGATGGCAAAGAGCTTGAAAGTCGTAAAACTACGCAACTGATGAAGTGATGCGACAAAGAAAAGCAAACTGTGATCACTAGGCAACACCTTTTGTGTGCCGCTGACAAAAAAATAGGCTAGACTGATTCCAATTGTGACACACTGTAGTGCTTGTGGATTGAACGATGCATTTAACATCAAGGGTCTAGCAGTAGCAACATGATCCGGCCGAATAACAATAATATCTTGGTTTTTACACACCAAACATGTTATGATTATCAGGGACGCCGTAATGAAGGGCTCCAACAATTTTGATCGTCCCACGTTCTTTATGACGTACTGGCACTGCACAAAACACGAGCCTCTACGGTTTCACCTCCTATGAATTACAGCCGCCAGGGGCCAGGATCGAAAATGCGATTTCTGAGTCAGCAGCCATGCACGATAACCGCAACATCAGTGCATCGAACAATCACCCGGCCTGTTGGCTAAGCAAAGCACGAGTGTACATGCTCAATTCCCACCTGCCTTGCCGCATTTTGATGGGGCAATACACAAAAACACCTGTGTGTTCAAATCCCAGTTGCAAGTTGAAAAAAACCCACGATGGTCTGAATTAAATGCGTAGTTCACCTACAACAGCATGCCTCACAATTTTGCAGTATTAGCCTGTAAAAGCCAGAAATTTAAGTTAAAATCTTCAAAATTTCCATAAGAAGCTTTGCACATAGTTGTCACGCACATCTAGAAAAGCAAAAAAAAAAAAAACAAGGAAAATGTTCCTGCCTCTATACAATCACTGCATGTCTCTTTTCAGCAGTGCTTACATTGTTGCCAGCCGCATAACAGCTGCACTCACTTGAGAACTTGAAAGGGACAAAGCCTCGCTTCTTCGGAAAGAGGTATTAGAGCTGTCAGCCCCTGTTGCTGCTTTATTTCGAATAAAAGAAAGGGAGCTGGAGTGTACAACAATGCCCAAGTTCCGCATTGCTACACGGAAATGAAAAAAAAATAAGAAGAGATGTGCTGTACGTGAGCGCTAGACACAAGGCGTGTTGTTCCAAAGAAGCTGGCGAGCATCTGCCTATGCTTCTCTATTACCACATGCCTCAAGCTGCGGAGAAATAAATTCACTTTTCACAGGATATTTCTCCGCTCCATAAAACCCTTGTAGCACACTTGCATTTGCAAAAGATGAAATGCTCCTTCATTCTTTTTCTCTCTATCATTCCCCCTCCACCTCTTTCTATCCTACACTCAATTATACTAGCAGAGCCAGACATAGCTACCTCCAATCAATGCCCTTTTTCGTGGTTCAATCCAGAGGAGCCACCGAAAAGCTAGAACATATATTCGGATCTCGCAAATCCAAATCTTCTGGCAGAAAGCAGGAGCACCTATGGAGGGAGTGTACAAGGAGTCCACAAACATACGACACAAACTGGTACCGGAAGCAAAGCCTAGACAGAAGACATAACAGATGTGACGCAAGCAACACGGGCTGCTTTCACACGAGTGTAATCCGTCACCAGGGAAATTGAGAGTGGTCCGGCATGGAGCGAGTCTTGCCAAAACAATCAGCTAAATGTTCGAAATCTCTCCGAGCAAACAAGTGAAATTTGAATTTGTTGCCTCAGGGCAACACAAGCTTTTCTAAAAAAAAAAAAAAACTACTCTGGATCAACCAGTCAAGTATACAATAGCCTCCATGGCCTCCCTTAAAGAGTCACGTTTAACCTCCGAGTTCCCCCCCTCCCATACTCAGTGTGGTGCGAAAGACAACAGGCTTTACAATGATACAAAAATAAAAACAAACCAAAGACACCTCTCGCAATTGCCGTGACAAAAGGGGGCGAACAGACATCCCTCCTCCCCTAGGTACACTCGCCTACAATGCGTTCATGGCTTTTTATGCGATCTTTTTCTCTACTCCCGCTGCCCTTCCACAGTCTTTACAAGTGGCCTTATTCGTCAAACCTGTTATTTGGAAGTTGATTGAATACTGACCGATCGACTTCAACATTTAAAAGCAAACAATGTGAAATGCATGTTGCCATTAGTGCATGTCTACAGATTTAGTTCGGCCATTACTGATTCTCAAGTGCACACGTGAAGCTTAGAATTTGATGACTAGACCCCTTTGCCATGACCCGTACGATGATGCAGGATCGCTGGCACACAACAGTGTGTATGCAGTGTGAGCGACCGGACAAGCTCGCATACTGAATTTCTTGTTCCTGCTCTTGCTCGTGCTGACTTTGTCTGGATTGCTTATTTTACAAAAAAACATTGCTGTCTGATCTCTACCTCACCAGAAAAACAGCATCTTATGCCACTCCACTCAGCATCAGTACCTGTACAACATGTCCATTAAAGGGCTCCTGCAGCACCTTTCAAGTAGCCAAAGAATGGACTCATTAAGGGAGCTCATTGTCTCACGAATTCACCACCGCAAAAATTTTTAGGATCCGCCCAGTAATAACGGAGTTACAAAGATTTGTTGCACGCTGCGATTCCATTCTCTCGTCTCTCATCCCAACGAAAGCACTGGAAGCTAAGCAGGGAGGGATGGCACGGGGAAATCGTGCCTTGTAATCTTGAGCACTTTCTTAGTTCCTCTTCAAAACCGCAGCTTTTCAGTGAGATCGCGCGCGCATGCATAAACAAGTTGCAGCTTCTGTAACGACCAAGCGCACCATGCTCAAATCAGCCAATGGCTGTGACGAGTGATTTTGGAGCTTGTATCATCATTTGACGTAAAGAGATGAAGCGATTTTCAGCAAACTTTGAGAATTTAATGCAAATTCCAGGTCGCGCGCTACATATAGTATTTGGATCGCGTGTTCTCGGAAACCTCGACTACCAATCGGCCGCATTTTTTGGCCATGCTCAAAAAGTGTTGCAGAGCCCTTTTTTAACTTACGCCAGGACCGTCCATGCTGTGATTTTTCCTTAGAAAGCAGCAAACTTTAAAGGGACCATGAAACATTTTTTTTTTAAGTTTTGTCAACGTTTAGGCTAGAGCATCATCAAACCATTCACACTACAAATTTAGTGACACGCTGTGAACCAAGGCCGCTACGGACAATTAAATTATACCCTCCTTCTCGCCTCTTTCTGGCCTCCTTAACTCTTGAGGCAGCCGGCGATCGCAGAGCTCTTATGAGTGCGCTTGACAATTTGAGCTTTTACCAGTCTAGACCTCTGAAATGGCCCGCCGAGAGGTTGCGCGCAGTCTTGGAGGCCATCACATAGCGTGCCTCTGGCCTCATCAAGTGGCCAGAGCATGTCGCTCTGTGAATGGGCAGTTGAAAACTCGTTTGGCCAAGTGGCAACGATCTGCAGCGATTCGCAGCTTTAAAACAACGTAATAAATTACAGTTTACGCAGAGAGCTCAAATCTGTCTCTAAGTAACTTTTAGGACTTGGTCTACCAGCCCAATGAGTTTGTACAAAATCGCCGAAACCGTTTCAGGGTCTTTTTGAAAACTTTAAAGGATGTAAAGTTGGCTATACTTTAACTGAGATCACAGCAGGCAATATATATTACCTTATCAAATATTTGCAAATTGGTATAATCAAAGGAAGCAATGTATGACAATCACTCAATGCACAACTGTAGCAATTGCACAGCCAGGCATTTTATCAATCAGTACAATGAATAGATGCAATCAACATCAGACAAAAAAGTCACTATATGCTGCCTCCTTTCACTGGAAAAACGAACTGCCAAAACTCAAAGCGTTATCATAGGTCAACAAAAAGAAGTTATGCACGAAATGATTACAGAGATAGCACATGTACTTGAGATATCTCGAGTGGCAGTTTGCCACTGTCAATAACATCACGTGACTACATGCCAGCCGGAATCAAACCTGCCTCGTGGCAGCTACAGCTGGAGAAAAAATGGCGTGTGTTGTTGGATATCTTTATGAGTGAAAGTAGTCTGGTTTCAAACTAAAGACGAATCAAAGGAATCAGCGTTCGACGAACGAGAACCAAAGTGTCGAAGTCAGCAATTAGCGCCTGAACGAATCAGAGCATCGGCAACCAACATAGCGGATGGGGTTGTCCGTGTCTTTACAACCGGCGTCCACGTATCGCTTCTGCATTGTCTTCCCCCTTAGAACTCGCACTCAATGAAAATTGAACAGCAATGCATATGACAAGTGTGAGAACAGATTGTCACATCTGCACACAGATGTATTGCATTTACCCATAACACGTAAGGAGATTCAACCGTCGGCAGACATTTTGCCATAGTATCAGTGGTAGAAGTGTGGCTTGATGAATCGATCTTTGATGGATTTATCAAGCCACGCTGCTACCACTTCCTACCTTTCAACTTGTAATACCGCTTTCTTTTGGGTTCATGAATTGCCTTCCATGCAAAAGATTTCCAGGCTCCTTTAAAACCCTTAATTTATAGCTTAGAGTGTTATTGAGTGAATGTGAATGGGACAGGAACTTGCCATGCGGTCAGGTAAGGAAACAGACCCCGTTTTTCAAGCCTAGCATCTGATTTGGCCATGAATTAGACCCATATTCAAGGGCATAGTAGCGGGAAACCCTGAGATGCAGTGTTACACAATTCAGCTGAAAAAGCTTCCCCAAGATATTGATGCGACTAGATGAACGCATAGAGGCAACAGAATATGCCGAACGAGTGGTATGCCAGTGTTGGCCAACGAAACACATGGCGCCTAGCAGGAACACGATATTGCCAGTGCAGAGACCCCCTGACTTTGCACAAAGCAAAAAATCAATGCATTTGCACACAATGACATCCCATATGATTAATAGGCTATTTGCGTGATAAAAGGGTCAGCGCTGATTTTGAACACAGAAACGTGGACACGTCTTGTTCAACACATGCTGTAGTCCTACAATCTTCAGTGAAGGGATGACAGACGAGCAGGGCTACATCGCAGAATTTAAATGCCACTCTTGCATAAATTTTTACATATTAAAACTTGGCAGATGATGGCCCATTTCGCATTTAATGTCTGTGCCCGTGGAGACAGCAGCATGAGCACATGTTCGACATAAATTCGATTGAGTTACTCTCATTCGATGCAGTGCAGAAAGTGTTCTTGTACCAGTTTGAGTAACAATGGATCCCAGTCACATTTTACAGATATTGGCACATGACAGACCTTGTCATTGAAATGAAATTCTATGTCACATTTAGCATTGGGTGTACAGGTGGCAATGAAAGTTTCTGGACCACCACCAGTGCATAAAGACACAGCTGCTTTGCCTAACCAAACACTATTTTAAGCACTTTGCACTATTCTCATTCAACACCCCGTTTTGAACACATTTCAATATGCGTGCAAATGAGATCATAAATCGTTGATTGTTATAGATGAAAATTATGTGCGCATTACTTTCTTTACACGGGTGGCTTTGCCAAACACAGTCGATTTTTGAGCCAGCTTCCCAGAATGCCAAATATCCTTGGCTTCTTGCACGATAGAAAGCAGTTATAAGATTGTACAAATTGTCAGTGATGAGCACTTACGAAGGACTAAAGGCAGTCACAGCAGCCAAGGGACTCTTTAAACGAGCACTCGGATCTGGTCTAGAGTAATCCCTCCGAATCTGAGAATGGAACACAACCCGCGCCGCTGGAGCAAGCATGGAAGCACGGAGGAAGCAGAAGTCCTTTAGTTTCCCAGAATACCATGCGTGTAGGTATTCCATTCTGCTGTCAAATTCTGTTGAATTGTCGCTCTTATGTAGCCGTTTTAGTGTTGGTGACACGATCCGACGAACTGCTCGTGCAAAAACTGGAGCTTTCCCACTCGGGAGCTGTCACAAAACACGCGAAAGTGGTACCAATTGGGCGAACGCGTTAAAAGGAGCGTGTCATGCCGAGTTCCAATCCACTCCGCCGATTTCGGCGGATCAACTTTTCCTGCTCCTCGGAGCCTCTCCCGCTCATAATCCACTACGACTCTCTTATTGGAACACTGGACTCCTACCCCCCCTCTGCCATAGGAATACACTTGTTCCAAAAGGTGCAGAAAAACTTGCTCAGACTCCACAATTGGAATTCAACATTAAATGGCTAAAAACGAAGAGTGATGAACAACTGATCAAAACAAGAACTGATCACATAAGGTCATATGCATTGTTCTCAGCATCTTGTTGTCACGAAAGGAAGACGATAGCGTCTAACCAAGCGCGACGCTATCAAGTGCGACGACTACGTTGCACTTGATCAGCCGCCCACTACCGCATGCCAGAATGTGAGTCAATGAATTACATAGGAAATATGCTGAATCAAGAAAAAAGAAAACAGCAAACGCTTACTCGCAGAGAGCATGCTGGTGATTGGAGCTTGTGGATAGGTCAGCTCATAACCATCAAATAGTAAACAGAGGTGACTGGAATGAAGACGCGTGTGAATAGAACGAAAGCTTAGCATCAACAGCCTCAAATACTTTTGCGATGACGTCGATATGACTGCTTGATAGAGTGGAATGTTTCATGAGCCATAGCTGTTCAGCCGTCACGTCACTTAAAACAATGTAAACTGCCAGATGGCAAACAATGCAGCGTCAAAACAGCAATGCGGAGGAACGAAGTCGGTGCATACAAACAAAACAACATTATTGCATTAACAGCCAAAAACGCTTTTGCAATGGCAATGTCATCAAAGCCACTCAACATGACAGTTTCCCAACAGAGGGCGCTGCAAAGGCCTGCAGCAAAGAATCGGAACAATGTAGATGCTGTGGAGGAGCTAAGAAAACGATGGAACATGTTTTTATTGAATGTGGTGATATCCACCAAGGTATATGTGTCGGTACAAGACTACATGAGGCTTTGGGTTTTAGGGACAACCTTGGAAAGCTGAACACGTTCGCGGTGGAAGCAAGTAAGAGATGGTTAGAGTATTGGTGGCAGAAAAGTAGAGATAAGGGACAGAAATAGTGGAAGAAATGAGGTCATTTTGCCTGAAGAGGCAGAGAGATGGACCATGAATTTCTATTTTTCTTTGTTGTAACAAGATTGATTTAATCAAAGTAGATAAGGAATTAGGCTAACATAAAAAGAAAATTGTCTTTTCATTTTTTTCTTTTTGCGAGCCTGGTGGCACGCATATGTCGCCACCCCGTTATAAAGGGGACACTCATAGCATCCATCCATCTATCCAGGCCGTAAACTATGGCGGCTGTGTGTAGGACGACGATCATGCCTGTGAGCGTGCGTTACGAGGTGCAACGTGTACAGATGTGACACGTAGCAGTTCTTAACAATGACGCTCTCTTCTTGAAGGCTTGACAATAGCATGCTACTCTGTCTCCCGTTGTAGAACGCTGCAGCAGCACTGCACAAGTTGCTGCGTTTGTTCGTACGAGAGCGTTGTTGTTTTTTTTTCTTTGCCCAACACAGTTACCGCAGCTGCTCTGCACACGTTATTACAATCAACAACGCAATTACGACAAACTTCGCAACTCCAGCAGGTGCGTCTCACGTGTCACGTTTGGCAAGTAAAGGCACTTGTTTAAAAAAGAAACGCGCTTGTGATGTATGTTTCTACACGCAAAGTTATAGATGTTGCTACACCACAGAGAAAAAGATGAAAAAATCGCAAGCGCGTATGTGCACGTAAAACACACACGAGATACTTCTGCAAACATTTGATGTCAGTTGGATGTAAGTGCCGGGAAGCTTTAGCGGTGCCTGAGGACCACGTTGGGCAACCCACGTTGCTCGGCTGGTCTCGACTATGCCCGACTTGGATCAAAACTTTGGCAATAACGACTGGCTCTCTTGGGTGAACGAAGAAAATCCCAATCAAAAGTTCGATCCGGATCGGGCCCGATCGCGATTAAAATGAAAATATCAAGTTGCGAAGAACCAGACGATGCAGCGCCTGTCCATAAGCGAGATTCCTCCACGCGACAATCGCCGCGCAAGCCGATCATGGGGGCGGCGGGCATGCGTAATCGGTCGCGAAAGTCTGCGAGTGCACATCGGGAAACGAAAAGGAAAATATGCAAACACCGCGCGTTGCGTCGAGCCGCGATCATCTGAGAGTAAAAACCGCCGCTCCTTCTTCTTTTCCGCATTGCGCTTCGTTCGTACATACGTAGCGCTTCCGTGTTTACACCAGCGGCGCCGCTGCTTCATTTCACTTTCGCTCGGTCAGCAGATGTTGACAACGCGAGAAAAAAAAAAAAAAAACGCTTCCCGAAAACGTCGACGAAGCGTTTCGCCCACAGACATACATATACATATCCGACGTGCACGCAAGATGCACCAAGTGATCGCCGATGCCGACCAGTTTGGACAACGTGCTCGTGCAGCACGCGACGACTACTGCCGACGTAATCACGTCGGGCCGACGGCTAAGCGCAAAACGAAACGCAGTGGTTTTTTTTTCGTCTCAAAGATAGCCCGGTCCCGCCACCTGATAAATCAGACCACAAAACGTCGTTAAGATTACGGCGTCGACTACAGCGGTTTCCATCTACGGCTGCGGTGTGCTGACGGTTGGCACGTTGACGGAGCCTCAGGCAAGAAACCGAAGCCGCTCATGTTCAAAAAAAACCGGCAAGATATACGAAAGTGCGAAAAAACGAAAACCCGGAACGGCATATTTCAAAAATAAACACTTCTCACGCTCGTTACAGAGTGGTTTTTCCGACGCATCTGTGGAAGGCGACTCGTGATGCCGTACGAGCTGCACGATCATGTGCGTTTGGGCACCTCGCGCTAGAGAAACAAAATAAGGCTTAGCGCAGATCTCGACGGGGGGGGGGAGAGGCTTGGGCAGGAGCGAGCGTGTCCGCTCTCCGTGTTTCTCGCGGACGGGCTTACTTTTGAGGGCTCCCGCTGCTTTTGCTGCCGTCGAGGCTCGTCGTCGGCAAAGGTCAAGGGTGGCCGGCGACGGTAGCGGGCTTCTTCGGGCCGAGACGAGACGACCACGGTGGCGATCGCGGCGTAACCGCCGGAAGCGCACGGGCACCACCACCATCCATCCGCACCGGCGAAAGTCTCGCGAAACGCCACCAGCGCGGCTCGGCAAGCTGGGCCCAGTAACCCACATTCAACGGGCCGGCCCGTATACGCACGCACACACACACGCGCGCGCACACACACACACCGTAACACCGGATTGCTCGGCTCGCTCGCTTGCGGTGGTGGGATGCTCCTCCGGCAGCGGCGCTACGGCCGGCTACGGCGCGCACGAAAGCCCCGGATGTTGGAGCGAGTACGCATGCGTGCGTCTCTTTTCGGAGTCCGTTTCGTTCGCGCATGCGTCAGCTGCGAGGAGGTGCTGAGCACAGTCAGGTACAACCGGTATGGGGAACGTCGCTCCTAGGGATAAAAACAAAACAGCACGTGTTTCAAAATGCCCGTGCATGGTGCCCAGACGTAGGGACGTATTCGAGAAGTGAGTGTGGTAAAAGCCCCAGACCGCGGGTGGAGTCAGAAAAGGCATGCGTTCGGTAGAAAACCGACTCCCTGCCGTGAGCGAAGATGCGATGTCAACAAGCTTCGCTTTGAGTGTATGTCGATTACGGCACGTTAAGATGTGCTATGAAACATTGCGGAGAAGGCTTGTTTCAAGTCATTTGAAACGTGTTAAGCTGAATGCAAAATGAGACCTTATGAAAGCCGCGCTGACCGATGCTTGCGCATTTCTACGACTTAGGTAGTGCAGGCAAAATGGTACCAAGTCCGCTGTCCCTAGCCTTTAGTTCGGCCCGTCGGTGTTGACAACCGCGTGATTTCCTTTTCGTGGTCGGAGACCATTGCAGCAACAGCGGTCATCACCGCTAAATAATTAGCTAAACTGTGATTGGCGTATAGTCTTGGAAACAATTTCAGTGCACTTGCCCAATCCAGGCGATTGTATTCAATGTAAGTACCGGTTGATGAAGAAAATTCGTGTCTAGCAGACGCATTTCGATCCAAACAGGCAGGCGTAGCCATCTGGTAGTCGTTGCAGAAACTATAGTGAACCTCCAAGATGCGCAAAGGCAAATGCATTCCAAACACAGTTTCGCTCATTTTTGGCAGTTGATCTTTTACCGCGACATATATCATGAGTAACAAGGTGTTTTCTTCCTGGAGTCATGAAGCAAGTTGCTTTCTTCCATTTCTCCGCTATCGCGATTCAAAGGCTGCGTTCCTGACTTAGCAACAATATATGTTCACATTCTGCAGCAAAAAAAAAAAAAAATCAGGGTTTTCGTGGATTGATTGCTCGTTTATTTCATTAGCTTTTACACACACACACACACACACACACACACGCACATATATATATATATATATATATATATATATATATATATATATATATATATATATATATATATATATATATATATAGTAAGTGAGATTTAACAGACAATAATGCCAACGAATGTATAGGGGAAGTTATAAAACCAATGTAGTGTAAATAAGAAGAAAATTGGGTGAAAATGTAACTTGTCGTGGGCAGGAATCGAACCTACGACATTCGGAGGTCGTATGTTCGATCGATTCCTGCTCACGGCAAGTTATTTTTTCACCCACTTTTCTTCTTATTCACAGTACATTGGTTAACGTACAGATGGGCTGACACTAATGACAACAGATAATACACGTTAATCACGGATGACAAGAAAGCGAAAAGAACGAACGCCGACCAAAAGGAGAAGTTTAAAACACTTGATCAGTCTTCATTCTTTTCGTTTTTTTTTTCATCATGAAAGCTGTTCCTGACCAGATGATTCATCGTCGAACCATAATTGACTATTCAGTAGACGTTTAATTGGCACATAACCTGATCAGTATCAATAAAGACATTGCTCCAGAGGAACATTTACTGCTTAGTTGCATAATAATTAGTCAGGCCTTTATTCCTCCACTTATTTCTTTCACTTGCTCAATGTACAGCACATCAAATGTGTGTGTGTGTGTGTGTGTGTGTGTGTGTGTGTGTGTGTGTGTGTGTGTGTGTGTGTGTGTGTGTGTGTGTGTGTGTGTGTGTGTGTGTGTGTGTGTGTGTGTGTGAAAACACGCGTGCCAAGCGCAGACACGATTTGTGTTTCCGGCCCAATGACGTCATTTACAATTGTCACTTGAGCTGTCTAGTGCATTGGACGTCCATTAATGGAATATGACACAAATCTGTGAGAAAAGTCTGTATGTGTCGTATCCCATTTACATCCAATTGCACTAGACAACCGAAGCGACAATTGTAAATGACATCCGGAAAACATGTAAATCGCGTCTGCGCTTGGCACGTGTGGTTTAATTCATACATCATATTCACAGAATGTACGTAATACACACTGACAGAGAGGAAAATGCTGCGCTTAATTGCTGCTCTATGGCAGCCGTTATGTGGATCGACACTGCCCACATGCGACAAGCCATGCTAGGCCACACCAGTCAGCGAAATGAAAATAGCATGACCGAACCTCAGCTAGGCTATAGAGGCCAGCGGAACATGTGCACGCGCGTCTTCACCATCATTTCTATTCATGGCGAGGTACAAGGGGCCGATGGTCACAAATGGTGCATGTTCATAAAAGAATGCCGAACAAGACGTACCCAAGAGCCACCATCGCGCACTCAATTGCGTTCTTCAAGTGTGGCAGCTTGGGCTAGGTGGTATGGCATGACGATAGTTATAGCGCGAGAACAAAACGACGACACAGAGACAACACGAAATACACAAGCGCTCGTGTCTTTCGTGTCCTTCTTGTCTCTGTGTCGTACGTCGTTTTGTTCTCACGCTATAACTATATCGTCAAACATTCTTCAGTAGCGAGGAAGGGGATCCCATCAGCTTCAAAAACTACAAATGTGCCGGCATGCATTTCTATAAGTATTTCAGGAAAAGTCAACTTGTTTTAATTAAATTTCAGCCAAGTGGGACAAGCTTTCAAGCGAATACCTTCCTGCAGCTCAATCTGCAATAGCATGTTTACATAAGCTCCAAATGTCTCTACAAGTATATACGTACATAAGTTGCCTGTTACTGCCGTTAAAATGTTATTCAATAAAAAGAGAGCTAGGCTCTTTAATGAGAAATGAGCAGGTACACTCGGCAGTGTTTTTGGCTTCATTTGCTGCTCCAAATGTATATGGCTGTATTAAAAGAATGAGGAGATGTCAGTAATCATTTCTGAAAGGCATTCCATAAATTTCACTCAACAAGTATGGCCAATATGACCTGCTATTGCGCGGCAGCTGTATGGTGAAAGTGAGTGCAAATAAGCACACTGGCATAGCACACCGTACCACGCGTATATGTTGATATATATCAATAAATTAGCAGCTATCAGATAAGTCATGATGGTGCGTACAACAGCCTGACTATGTTGTGCATTACTGTGAGTTTAGTAGAAATGCACAAGTTGGAAAGAAGGAATATGAACATAACACCAAAAAATTTTATTGGTTCTTCAAATACTGCATGTGCATAGTGGTGATGAAAATAATAAATGAACAGTGTTCATAGCACCATTATGTAAGAGCCAAGTAATTAGGACAGGGCTGACAGTTATATATATACTATAGTCAATTGAGTGTGCAAATGATAGTGAATTAGAATGGTCCAAAGAACAACGTAATTCGCCATAAGATGGTCTTGTAATCAGCTTAACGATCATTTGCACATCGCTTCCACGAACTGCACAAAGATTCTCATGTGGGACTACCAACTGCTAAGTGGAACAAGTTGCAACTGTAATCAACTAGCTGGTACCAGTTGCTAACTGGAACTAGTTGCAACTGTTGTAACTGTTGCAACTAAGTGTAACCTGTTGCAACGGGAATCAACTGGGACAAGTTAGTTCCCAACTGGGACCAGCTGATACCAGTTGCAACCAATTGGATTCCCAGTTACACATTTTCACATACGCGTTTAAATTGGTTATGACAAAACAGCACGGGCAGGATGCTTCTAGACAGAAGAAATAATGAGCTTGCTGTGATTTTTACTTCAAGTCATACAGCGCATGACACCGAGGTAGACGCGACATGTCTACGAGTGAATAATTGGCCAGAGCAGAAAAACCAATAAATAATCAAGCAGCGGGGTCATACTTTATGCAAACTGCAACGCTACGAGTATAAAACTACAAACATCCATATGAATTGCTCAACTAATGCAAGACTACACAAATACGGAACCAACAAAAAAAGACTGCATTTAGAATTGTCATAAAGGACATGTAAAGTGTACAGCACTGTAAGATTACAAAATAAAACCAGCTTGTTTGATAAATTCTCTCCTGTGTTGGCTTTCAGATAAATTAACAGTTGAAAAGTAAAGTGCCATCAACTCGTTTACAGCACCAATCGTCCCCGAACTTGCACATCGCTTTACCAACAAGGCGAACGTGTCACTTAATGAGAAATAGAAATCCACTGTATCGAACTTCACCTCAGAGCAGCTGAGTTCTGCGACGAAGCAAACATAACGTGCTGTAATATGGGGTCAAGTGTCCTGACGCCCTGCCTGACACTGATTATGCTGACTACCCTGACGAAGAATCTAAACCATCATTGGTCCAAACGCAACATTCCCTACCTGCCCATTTCAACTTGAAGTTTGCCTCCACATTTGTTGACTTTACTAAGGAATACTAGGGAGTTTCTGGGTGCCATAAAGCTTGAGGAGAGAAAGAAGAAGACTTTTTTTTACATGACCTACTACACTCCTGACCTGCCCAGAGAGCACCTCTTCCAGCGCCCACGTTCTAGTTCATACCTTCTGCCGCTAGGGCCGTAACCTACGAGCGGCGTGGCGCTAGTCAGCACCTGCTCGCTGACGTCATCTTCACTCTTTGTGGTCAAATTTTGACCAACAAAGCACTCGTAGTGCGTATTTATGATCCAAAATTTAGAATTATTCAGAAATAATAATACTAAAAGACATTCAGAATTTTTTTGCAATAAAATGCACGCGACCACGCATAGGCTGCCCTACATCGTGTAAATCTACGGGTTCCCACGTTTGTCAACCAGTGTGCTATAAATACTCAAGCGCTCTGAACACCTTGCTTAACCAGCAATGTATGGGAAGAAATAGTCACATATATGCCGCCAGTTCACTGCAGAATGCAGGCATTCTTATACCAGCGCCTACAAAACAACCGTAAAGAAACAGACGAACAGGTTATAGGTAGCGCCACCTACGGCGAGCGATTGAACGAGAGCGGGGACACGCGCTCCCATAGGAACCCCGCTATCTGAACAGGTCAGGAGTGTAGTAGGTCATGTTTTTTTATTTCTCTATGGTTTACTGCTCAGGGGGCGCTTGCATCTTTCCAAGATGTCGTCTCGCATGTGAGTAGCGTGTTTCGTTGCATGGTCGTAAACATAGACTTGTATCAGTCGAGCCAATCACGCATTAAGGCTAGACATTTGGAATTAACGAGAAGAAGACTGTCCAAAGACACGACAAGTTAATTTACCTTTTCTACTGAATGAAAGTGTCTAAAAATTAGAGCGTTGTGTCCCCTCTCGCTCTGCAAGTTCCCACTTTCGAGTCAATGTGAAGATATATTCAACATCTAAATCGAGAAGCACTAATATATGCGACGACACCGATGGAGTACCAGACTTGTGTCGGTCTCTAGAGACTCGCGCGCAAGCTTACTGGCAGTGGTATCAGCGTTTGAAGATGCCTGCATCGTGCCTGCATCGCTGGAGGGTGCTTAACGAACGAAATCGTTTATGCGGCTTTGTGGCGGTATTTATTAGCTGTACTTCTTTCAGCAACGTAGTATCTGCCGTGCTTCTTGCTCTGTACGAACAACTGGCAGGTTTGCGCTGCATGTTGAAGGCCCGGACACCGTTAGCTAAGTTTGACTGCTTGATCTAGCGGCAATTTGTAACCACTGATTGGGGCTTCGCGTTGTGCTACATTCGAGAATACTGGTGATAGGCTCGTGTATTGCGTCACACACGACTGTGTCCGTGTTGTTGATACGCACATGTATCTCTCTCTCTGAGAGTCATGCGTGAAAATTGTAGAAGGTGAACCGACAATTTTTGGAATTAAGTGCTCTCTATAACAAAGGCCTTGGGACCTCTGCAATTTTTTGTTATATATGTCAGTTTGCTGCAAAAGTTGTGCACTGTACCACTCATCACAGAGCAAGCAAAGCACGTCCTTTTCATAAGAGATCGTGTCAATTGGGAACATGTTAGAGGTGCATTAAATTCAAGTATAACGTACGCAATCTTTCACTACATAGATGCCTCTTTCAGTTGTGAAGGCATTGCACTGTGATTAATGCCGAATCAGATCAAAGTGCATGATATTGAAACAAGTGGGATGGTAAATGAAACAGCT
The DNA here is from genome assembly GCA_013436015.1 of Rhipicephalus annulatus. Taxonomy (NCBI): domain Eukaryota; kingdom Metazoa; phylum Arthropoda; class Arachnida; order Ixodida; family Ixodidae; genus Rhipicephalus; species Rhipicephalus annulatus. Next base: position 11,737 of record WOVY01001637.1, on the reverse strand, counting down.
CATTTGTTCGCTTCTTCAGGACCACATTTGTTATTTTTCAGTAATCTACATTTCAAAGTATATGCTTGCTAATTGCAACTGGGCAGAAAGAAATTGTGTGCAACCTGCTTATCTGCATGTGTAACTGTGTTGGCCTAGGCTGTTTGCACAATGCACTGTTGAATGCATAGATATACGAGTCAACCTACAAAACTCGACACATTTAACCTGCATCACGACCCCTCATGAGTCATTTTTGCAGGCCACACAGAATGCACATACACCTCATTCTCACCAACTTCATGTATTCAAATAGAGGTTATAAAGCCAATCAGGCCAGTTGGAAAAAAAAGAAGTAATATAAAAGGGTTGCTTTACTGTACACCTTTGGTCACTTCTTCCACAGTGCACACTGAAAAGAAGCTGCACTGTAGGACTCGTAACATGCACTGGGCAGGTGCTCTTGACTCTTCTGTAACACTGCAGATCGTTGGTTGACAGGAGCCCCAGCCTTAGGTACACTGCCTGGAATTGGCGAATGGCTGCGGCGGCTGCATTTCCGATGGAGGCGGAAATGTTGTAGGCCCGTGTGCTCAGATTTGGGTGCATGTTAAAGAACCCCAGGTGGTCGAAATTTCCGTAGCCCTCCACTACGACGTCTCTCATAATCATATGGTGGTTTTGGGACGTTAAACTCCACATATCAACCAATCAATCAATGAAATTGGCGAAGAAAACTACAATATGCTTCTATGTTCATCTCTCCATTAGCTTTTTATATAGATAGATGGCATGCACTGTAAATCAGGTCCCGCCGCGGTGGTCTAGTGGCTAAGGTACTCGGCTGCTTACCTGAAAGTCGTAGGAATTAATCTCGGCTGAGGTGGCTGCATTTTCAATGGAAGCAAAAACGTTGTAGGCCCATGTGCTCAGATTTGAGTGCACTTTAAAGAACCACAAGTGGTCAAAATTTTCGGAACCGTCCACCATGGTGTCTCTCATAATCATATGAATGTTTTTGGACGTTAAACCCCATATATCAATCACTGTAATCAGCACAGCTGCCATCTTATAGCGCCTGCACACTGAGGAGCTGTGAAAACAAGAAGCATGAAGGCACGACTAGTGCGTTTTGAGGCATGCAACAAATTCACAACACTGATAGTCGCTAAAGAAATGATCACTGTTGTAAAATGAAACAATGCACGGGTGATAATATTGTGTACTCGCATCGTCATGACCGTTATATTCGAGTTATTGTGTTTGTGAAGACATGTGGTGTCCATACTGTGTCCGTGACGTCATTTAAAACTATCTGCTGTTTATGTGTGCCTTAATGTGTAATGTTTGCTCTGCCTCATCAATACGGCTCGCCAAGTTGCCCTATGAGTACATTTAAGTAAGCTTATCTATTGTCTGCTCTTTAGTTACCCGCTGTACGTCAAAGGCAATCCGCAGCTGCGGGTCTTCCTGCCAAACTTCTGGATGAAGCTAGTGAAGCACGACAAGCCGCTCCCTCCTAATGAGGTCAAGTTCATGATATCCCTCCAGTGAGTACTGTAATGCCAATTCTGCCCCGTGGGGACTGTAATTTTGTTGCTGTAACACTTTCGGCTCTTCTAGGTACAGTAAAGAGAAAAGTGATTTCCGCTTGCATTTGCAAGTTGTCATCTCGCCGTAAGAAAAACACCAGCCTTGCCACATCCAATACTTTCCGAGCCAAGATACACAAAATAAGAAAATGCCCCCGGTGCAGCCTTGTTGAAGTTCATGCACTAGCTGGCCATGATATCGTAGATCTCAACTGTGTCTGCCATGTCCTATATTTCTTTATTGCTAAAAATAATCACATTGCATGTTAGAGAGTGAAAGAGAGGTAATGAATTGATAGGCCCATTGTTTCACAACACACAAGTGTGTGGAGCCTGCAAGTAATAAAGTGAAATAAAGCATACATATAGGAGTTGCTTTGTAGTTTTAAAGTGTAGGAATTACGCTGGTAAGATGTAACCATAAAAAGATGGGATAGCAATGTTAGGAAAACTGGGTGCAAGTAGCTGTGGAATGATATTCATCAAATGGCTTGCCTCCTCTTGTCTCTTGCTGGCTTCAGACATTGAATTTTTGCAAACTACATACCTGGAGACATGGTACCTGAAGACAATTGCTAAATGTGAAGGGAAATTTACAATGACCGATTTATAGCATGGAGTTATAAAGAAGTTCATACGGATTGTGTATTCATGCTGGGACAGCGGCTGATTGTCAGTCCCTCTTTCTTGAACCTGATATTGGTTTGTACTATTCTTCTAAATGTACATGCAGCTGTCTCAAATTGTCGATTTTCCATATTACAACATTCAAGTTATGCGTTTAGTTTTATTCTTGAATGGAAATAATCCGATGCATGTATAACACACAGGATGACAAAGTATGACGTCAAAAACTACCTGGAGAAGATCTACAATGTGCCTGTGGCAGACGTCAGGACCGCCATAGTACAAGGTGAGGCAATGCATGGAGCTGTGGTAGTGTGCCGTGGTACAATAATCTTGATGATGTGGGCATCAAATGTTTCCAGTACTGTCATTTGTCTTGTGGTAACGTTAATTACATTAGAATCTCAGTGATACCAACCTGGATGATACGAAAATCAGTCTGATGCGAATATGTAAATCTCCACGGTATAATCTCATTGTGGACAATAGGCTGCAATTTGTATATTCGCAACCCTTATCCACGTCATGACGAGTGGTACGAACATGGGTACTGAAACCGCCAAACAACGCATGACAGGAACGTGCTTAAAAAGCATAAGAAATATGCGCGTGGCCAGTGCACGTGCAGTCACAACTGCGGTTATCATTTGCGCGGTGAACGAAGTGGCGTTTACTGTCGATGTTATCATGTAGGGTGACAACGAACCTCCGAAAATGTACACGCATCCATTGCTCACCGAGTCAAAGCAATGGTGCTTGCAGAAACTGCTGTAGTGTGGTGGCCATGGCCGTTAGTTGCAACAATGTAGTTCCGAAGGCCCATACGCAGCCAGCGCATACCGATTGAAAACACAACTCCATAACTACTGAGCACAAAACCGCAGTTGCTGTCGATGTGATCATTGATAGCTACTATGCTGCTTTGAAGGTACACGGCCCACGCAGCGGTAGACTAGAAGCAATAAAGCTGTAAAAAAGAAGAAGTGTTTTAGCACTGTTACCATTTGCTGATGACTACGACGGAGCATACTTCGGCTGTTAGTTTCCGAGTGAAGCTGTGACTGTTATACTCACAGCAATCATCTCTGCCTTCCCCTTTGGTCAGAAAGACATATGCAAGTTATTTTGGCGGCAATAAAAGTTTTGGTTTGAAAATATATTCTGCTAGTTTTTTGGTGCTACGAAATTTCTGTTGACATGAATATTTTTGGGTGATACGAATATTTTCGCTCCCTCTTGAGACTCTCGTATTGCCCGAGATTTTACGGTACATCACGTGGTGTCTAAAGTGCAGGTGAAACGTGAAGTAGAACTCCCCTGATACATTCCTCACACGTTCTCCTACGTGTAACGTTTATGGTGTATGCTTCCTGCAAATCTGTACAGATATCCATTTGTAGAATCTTATTTTGAAGTACCATTTCGGTAATGACGCTTTGTGAACAGTGCTGTTCTGGGCATACTGAGGAGGTACATCAATTAGGTTTGGTAATGTGGACTGCAGTAAAGCCATCCTAGTGCTTAAAGACAAGTCTAGCTCTGGCAGAGAGTTAAAAGAAACCCTGGACTTCTATAAAGGGCTCTTTGAAAGGGACCCTCCAACATTCCTCCAGCATGGTCAGAAAATGCTGCCGATTGGTAGTTGAGGCTCCCGAGAACAGGTGAGCCAAGCATTATAGCATAACACGTGGCCTGGAATCATTTTTCAAAGTCTACTAAAGATCATTCCCCCTTCTTTCTACTAATAGTGCTATATACCCAAATGACCGCGCCATATATTCAAATTTCAGCCATTAGCCGATTTGAGCGTCGTGTGCTTCATAGTTACAGAGGTCGCTGCAAGAGGGTGCCACGTGCCTGCGCACTTGCTCATGATCACACTGAAAGCAAGCCATGCGTTCCGAAAAAAAAAAGTTCTTAACGCCTTCACGCATACGTGACGTAACTTCTTTCCTTTGTTCCGTCCCTGCCTGCTTAGCTTCCGGTGGGTTTGTCGGGGCGAGAGGCTAGCGAAAACTACAGTGTGCAACAACTCACTGTAGCTGCGCTCATACTCGACATGTTCTAAATACTTTTGCGGCAGTTGATTCATGAGGCAAAGAACTCCTTAAAATGGAGTGACTCAACAATTACTTGGAAACATGTTGCAGGGTCCCTTTAAGTTCAGAAGTGAACGAATAAATTCTGAGAATAGAGCTGTGTACAGTGCTTCTATTTTATTATTTAGTGGCACTCTGTTAATTTAACCCATGTGTGTGTTCTATGTACGACGGGGATGATCCGAAGCCTTCATTCTCGTCGGCCTCCTCTTGCGCACTGAGAAACATTGAACTGAAACTGGCTGTTCTGTTTATGCGCCTTGTTGCTTAATTTCTGGTCTTGTCTTTTGTTTATTGCAGGCAAGATAAGGAAAGCAGAGGGAAAGGGATACCTAGTCAAGGATGACGACTATCGAGTCGCATTTGTAACACTGGTGAGTTGCATTCAATTTAAGTGTACCGTAAGATGTCTAGAAAACACCCCTACCCGAACAAGGGCCTCTTTCACTTCTTTAGGAGAATTAAAAGTGGCCTTTCCTCCCCTCCCACCATTTTCATTGTTTCATTCACCATTTTTATTAGCCTGACGAGGGCAACTAAAAACAGCGGATGCATGCGTACTGAACACAGCATTTCATGAGAAGCGCGGTTGTGCATTCTTTAATCTTAGTGGCTCTTCCACAGCCATCCTGAATTTTGATCCATGACTGAGCAAGGGCCCTCGCCTGTAAATCTCGTCGAATTATCTTTTACTGAAGAAGGGGTGCTTGCTCAAGATTCTATGGTCTTTTGCTGCTGCTTCTGGTGGTGGACTTATGCTACTCAAAAGGGCATACAAGGGACCAGACAAATTGTGCGTTCTTGAACATAAGTTAGAACATGTAGCAGTGCAATGGATTCTTGTTGTTTCATTTTTGATGATATCGAGACAATGAGGTTGTGAAGTGAAACGAAAGGTGGCAATGAAGATTACCTGGTCCACTAACATGGTCAGAAATGAGAATTTAGCCAGGGCTGGTTGTCTGAGTGAAAATGAATAGCCAAGTGAGCAACCTGAATAAAGGGATGCATAGAGATGCTTTGGAAAAAAAAGGATAACATTTGTGTTTTCAGTTATTGGCTTATCCACGGGTTCGACTTTTCTCCTGAAATTTTTCAATTTTGCATGCATATATATGCTGGGTGTTTAAGAAAATGTGACCTAAATCCTTAAATGTTAGGGAAGTGTGTTATATGTTCAATGCCTCCACAGTTACTACTTCTCAAGCCACAGGCAACTTAAAATAAAGAAAAACATCATTTCGGACAATAATTGCGAAAGTTAAATTGGTTAATTTTTTAATTAATGGAGTTATGTGGCTACGCCAAATGGGAGATCTGAAGACCCTCATGCAAAGAACCCATTGCAGCTTTCAGATGTCTATGAACCATCCTATAGCAATAATTGTGAGGTAGTGAAATTCCACCAGATTCAGTAGCAATACCTAACGTGGATTGACTACACACCTCTGCAGTCTTTGTTTTGAACAGTGACATCATTCTAGTCATCTGCTTTTTCTGCTCGTTAGTGCTTTGGTTTTGGTTTCACTTTTGAATTTGATTGAATTTTATTACGCTGCAAAAATTGCTAAAGGCCACGACTACTTCTATGTCTCAAAGCTGTGATAGGCTCTTTGCATGAAAAACTTCGATTCTCTCTTTTGACATAACTGTCTAACGACACTAATTAAAAACTTAATGTACCTTTCTCAATTATTGTACCAAATTATGTCTTTAACTATATTAGATACCTGCCACCACAGAAAAATCAGTTATGCAGACAGCAAGGAAACACTGCATTTACCCAATTTTCGTGTAATTTGAAAAGATTTGTTTAAAGTGCCCTGTATGTTTTTTTTTTATTTATTTAATAATACTGTCAACCCTCGCTTGAGGGTCATAACAGGGAGGGAGTACAATATGAGTACAAACAGAACACCTAAAAAAACCACTAAGCAATAAACACAGGAAAACAGAATGGGCAGTACTTCAACCAATACCAAAATAAGCATCGATTTCTCTGTCAAAAGTTTGTACATCGGTACTATTAATAACATGTTGGGGTAAAGAATTCCATTGTTCTATAGCATCCGGGAAAAATGACCACCGAAAGATGTCAGTGCGAGCGCTGAAAGGTTCAATGGGGGCATCATGATTCAGTCTAGTGCTACGCTTTCCGGGAAGGCGTATGTACTCGTCTTTAGGTATTTTGAGTATCCCTTGGATTATACGAAATAATGTTTTAAGTTTTTGTTTCCTTCTTCGAATTTCCAGTGATTCTAAATTGCATGAATTTAGCATATCAGTTACTGAATCCCACCTTCTATATCTAGAGCACACAAACCGAGCTGCACGCCTCTGTATACGTTCTAACTTGGTGACCAAGTGTTTCTGGGGAGGGCTCCAAACCACAGAGGCGTATTCCAGTCTAGGTCTAATATATGTGTGGTATGCAAGCAGCTTTACATGTTTCGGTGTTTTATGCATCTTTGCTCATAGAAAACACAGTTTTTTAAATGACTCAGAACAAACCGATTCAATGTGGCGGTGCCAAGTTAGGTTGTTCGTAATTGTCACCCCTAATACTTGCACACACACATTTATGTGCTAGCTTAACACGAATGCTCCGATGTGTGACCAGGACTAGTTTAAGCGATGCCAGCTGCAAAGCACTGGGCGCTTTTGCTAAGATAATACCTCGGTATGCTTAGATAGTATGTCGGCAGCAGGACTGAAACCTACGCCGTGCTAGCATCAGTCAAACTGTCTCGTGTTGAGCTTGCTGACGATTGTACATATGCGTACATGAGTTTATGTAAAGGGTGCTTGAACCACCCCTGAACTAAATTTCTGGCTATGCCCGTTTCTGATGGTGTGTGGACACAGTGAATTACACTGTATGTCGTGCCCACAGTAAAAGATCAGACTAAAATGTTTGGTCACGTGTGGGGGCTGCACCTCTTTGATATTGCAAAAAGAAAGTGTGGGCCTTGTGAGCGCCTTTACGTTTTAGAATGAAAACAGCGGTAGTATGTGGTAGGAAAAAAACTTAGGTGCCATGGTTTATGGAGCAGCTGAGGTCCTGTATCTTGTGCAAACATGGCCTTTAATTAAATGTTGCAGCACGTGGTAGTTTTCGTATTCCCTTGTGACCGGACCGTTACATGTGTAACCACTGCTCGGCACGAGCTGTGGTAATATTGTCACGACGTCAAAACAGAGGTATTGCCGCAGAGATTGAGACACCAGAAGCAGGTCGGTCTTTTTTAATAGAACGCACAAGAGAGTTCTTCTTTTTTATCCATTTTATTGTACTTGGGTTAACTTTGCGGATGTTTCAGGGCTTTCCTTAATATAACATACCCATTGTGAGTAGTCTAGTTAGTTATGGAGCTAACGCAAGCGACAACGATAAGGCTGGAAGGTTCCATTGAGCATGTACAAAAGACAATGTATTTCGCAGACCTTCCGGCTCTTGAACAATCGATGACTGTAATCACCAATATCATTGTGTTGTTTTTCTCGCTTCTACAGTGAGTCATGCTTGATTTTCTGGGTTCAAGTTTCCCCAATATAAAGTTTCGTCTTTGACACTTTGACTTGCTGCGGCTGTGGCGGATGCATTTTTGATGGAGGCGAAAATGCTGTAGGCCTGTGTGCTCAAATTTGGGTGCACTTTAGCGTGCACCCAGGTAAACGAAATTTCCGGAGCCCTCCACTACGGCGTCTCTCATGATCATATGGTGGTTTTGGGATGTTAAACCCCACATATCAATCACTTTGACTTTTCTCTTTTGTGCTGTCTCAACTATGTGACATTATTTTAGCGCTTGGTAGTTTATGTGACTGACACAGTCAACCACTAATATAGCAGTAGCATCTTGCATCGATGCAGCAGGAATTGACACTTTAAGTCGGTTTTGCAAACTTTTGTCAACAGCTATACATGTGGCAATGTTGTACTAAAAGAAGAGTTCAAATATTCTAGTGATAAAACCCTGTAACTTTTAGTCTCCTTTGCTTGTCTGCTGCACAGCCCAAGGGCGAGACGTTCACCTTTCCGGATCTCTTCAGCAAACCGGCGACTGCTGAAAAGGAGAAGGCCATCACAAAGCAAATGGAACAGGCTGAAAAGCTGCAGAAGGTGCACATTCGCAAGGACCCGCACAGGCAGGGCCTGCCCAGCTGGTTTGGCCTCTGACGGCGGACTCTTGTTTCGACTGCTGCAGGGCTGAACGGTCGAGTTGTACTATAGAAGATTTTAGAATACATTTTGTTTGTTGAAACTCGTCCATCTTTGGCTACCGTTATTTTAATACCACTAGCTGCGTGCTGGTTGTAGGGGCCTGCTACACGTCTGAAAAATGGGTGTTGAAAACTAAATAAGTTTTATAGTACAGTCGAACCCCACTACAACAAACGCCGCTTCAACGAAATTTCCGCAACAACGAAAAATTCACGGTTCCCCATCAGCAGTCCATCAGCAGTCCATAGGAGTCAATGCATAAATATTGTCGCCACAACGAACACTTTTTGTTCTGCCGCCCCGCTTCAACGAAATTTCACGATGCGATTCCAGGCTCAGATATTTATTGCTACACAGGAAACTCAATCTTTAGCACTTCGATGCATACTGAGAACCTGAAAATACGTCGATGAAGTCTAAAACACGCGTTGGCACCACCAGGAACTACCGCTGTTCAGCAAGCATGGGCACCGCCATCGCTCGATAACGATGGCAATGAGACTGCCCTGTTCATAAAGGATAGCCCTACATTTTGCCACTGGCTTGTTTTCGAGCCACAGACGATCCGAAGCTGAAGCTCAGTCACTCGGTTCATGGTTTTCTTCACGAAGCTGGTGCGTGCAACCGCAGAGCGATGCCTTTTCTGATTCCAATGCTTATCATTTTATTTGCGCTTGGCTAGTGTGGTACCTAATCAGTGCGGCTGTTCGTCCGCATTATCAACCAAATCAGCCAGCCACGAGATTTAGATGATAAGAATGGTATAGAATAAGGCAAAAGTCACCGCTCCACGATACCATGCCTCCATCTCGGTGTTGTCGGATACACTTCGACGGCGGACGGCTGCTGGTGTTAACGTGTTAATGCAACTGTGTGGTACGTTTACGAAAGTAGTTGTAGGTGTTGTTTCAGCGTGGTTTCCACCATGGCCTTGCTATGCATGACTGTGAATCGTGTTGTGACGCTGCTGGGAAAGAATAGGAAGCAGCGTACACTTTTTTAATTTTAAAAACAAACGTTCCTTTGTATAGCTAGCTTAGATCATCAATATTTTTTTTTATTTCACTACAACGAAATTCCCGCTTCAACTAAATATTTTTCGCACCCCGTGAGTTTCGTTGTAGTGGGGTTTGACTGTACACGCTATTATAATCAACTGTGCTATTATAGATGCACTATAGTACTACAAAGGACATATATTTTTGTTTGTCAAAAGGATGTCCTTTATATGCCCATTCGTAATGTACATTCTAAAACTAAGCAGTGTACTTTGGCATCCTACAACAACGATCATTGTCTCTAGCATTCCTTTTCATTCCTTTGCTCTTCGGTGTTCCCAAGGGATACAGGTGTTACTGGTATGGCGCGGTCCCAGTGAATAATGACAAGCTAAAGAAAACTGGATAGCTGCAAGTACAAGTGAGGTGGAATTTGTTTTGCTTCTGCATTAACAACTGGCAGACATTAATGTTGGGCACTTGTATACAGCTGAAATGCAGAGTGGCTACAGCAGTGACTGCAGTAATGAACAGTGTCAGTGCTTGCATAATGAACAGGCAGTCTGCTAATATCCACTTTAGTGGCATGGCTATAGTATGTATATATTCCTAAATTAGTTATTCTAGGGTAAAAAAATTAAAATACGCCGGCTGATACCACAAGCATAGCGGGCTAGATTTTCTTAATGCCTTCTCATCTGTTGTCATGATAAACAAATGCGAAACAAATTAAGTGTTTAGGAATGTGGCGCTTAATTGGCGAATCGGCTGCATGCGTGGCATTGAACGCAAGGTGTTGGATTGTTGCCGGTGACAATAATTTTGTTGTCAACTTTTGATTTTATCGTGATGTCTAGATCTGTAATAAAAATAGTTTCCCCCATGTCTGCGGCTTCATTGTCTGTGCTCTTCGTATTGATGGCACATATGCACATGTCGATCAGGAAATCTCAATGAAGTTGAAGTTTTGCAGATTGCGTGGTTATTGTAACTGATATCCAGCTGTGTTGTGGATAGACATTGACTTGCCATAATGCACACTCGCCACCACTAAAATCTAGTCGGGCAAATGCATTGATCCTTTGTCAACAGAGAGCATATAGGATGCAGGCAAAGGATTTAAACAAGGGTCGGCTTGCAGCTTGGTTTAGGTTGGTGAAAAATATGTCGTACATTTTCTGGGTTATACGCAATAAAAGCAGGCTCATTCCCGTTAAATACTGTGCAGCTATGTTGCATCAGGTGAGTGCTATTTGTGAGGTGGACTGCTGCGTGATAATAACTAAGAATTAAGTTTCATTGCTAACTGACTAGATTCCCGGAGAAGGCAAATGCACAAAGGTGAGACAGAAAGTTAGGTTGGCCGATGAGATTAAAGAGTTCGCATGTAAAACGTGGCGTGGCAGCAGAAAGCAGAAGACCGGGCTGATTGGCAGATCATGCCTTTGCTCTGCGGTGGACGTAGTCAGGCTGATGATGGTGACGATTTACATATTGTCATTGATATTGACAACATGACCTAGTTTAAGAATTTAACCCATGCATTAATAAAACAGTGCCCATTTGGCAATTTTGAGAAATATGGCCTCGGAGTCTCTGATCAAGTTCAGTGGTGTTCCAGGTAGTTATGAATATCAGTACTCTTAATCATATAGATGTCCAAACCCTGACAGTATCTTGATCACCACTTGCATAACTATATGAGGTTTCGTTTGTTTGTTTATTAGTACCTCAAGGGTCCCGAGGAACACTACATGAGGGCTGGGCAAAAAAAAAAACATAACAGATGAAAAAAAAAGGAGCAAAGTGGCACAAACAATAACAAATAAGAGAAAAACAGCAGTAGATCATATATGGCTTTTATATGGCATGAATGTCTGGATAAAATATGCCTTTTTACGGCATTTTTAAATTGATCGAACTGAAATGACATGGCGATGTGGGCAGGAAGGTCGTTCCAGTCGTGTGCTGTCTGAAAGAAAAATGACCTCTGGAAGGTCTATGTTTTTGGGCGTATGGGATATACTGCGTTGGGGTGATAATGCCGTGATGTCCGATGTGCAGGTCTGATAAATGCATTGCCTGGTGGCAAGGAATGAAAAAACCTATGATACAAGCACAAGCGTGAAATTTTACGGTGACCCGCAAGATGAGGAAGATCAAACTGGTGTTTGACTGCTGACACAGTTATGTTATTTAAGTTATTTGAGAGAATAA